>JARYGA010005220.1:0-27819 GCA_030545235.1 Helianthus tuberosus | reverse complement strand
TGCTCAACTTGGATGGCTGCCAGCTTTACTTCTGCATCCTGTGTGACCTTCCTGAGTTTATCCTTGTAATGCCGGGACTTAATTTCAGCAATGGTGCCCTGATCAGCAACGGTGGTCTCAAGCTGCTTGATCCTGGCTTCCTGAGACTTGTTCATGCTACAGGCATCGGTGTAAAGTTGGAATAGATGTTGGAGTCCCTGTAAGTCAAAATTGAGGTATAAATTAATACTTGCTAACCAGGATATTCTGTGAGGATGTATACACATGATATGGTACCAGGATATTACCCTGTTAAGGAAAGAAATCATGAAATGGCTAGATTCCATGAAACCAAGGTTCTCGTAGGAAAAGACTTCAGCGATGACAAGAGAATCAGATTCTTTCTTCTTACGGGAACTAGAAGCACGGAGCTTCGCTGCTATGGAAGGCTTGGAGCTAGGCTCTTTCTTTACTGGAACGGTTGCCGGGAAACTGTCAAGCTCTTCCAGATTGAAAATTGGAATAAGTTTGCTGGAATCTACATAAAAGGGAAGTAATTTCAATCTTTATATGTTAATACATCAACTAACCAAACATGTGCAGAAATGCATTTAGAACATACATCCTTACCCGACGTATTGGAGGATGAATGTTGACTTGGACTTGAGTGACTAAGCCAAAAAACAAACCCACTCAGCTGAAGAAAAATCTGACCGGATGTTCCAATCAAATGGCTGGATGACGTACCATCAGGGAAGGCTCCAGAGGCACGTAGAGCGGCCATGTCGGCATTATCAAAATTGCAAACCTCTTTCTCGGGCTTGCCAAGAAGATTGTGTGCCATGAAGGTTGGCTTGGAGTCGCCGGAGCATGAACGAGTGCGTTTTGCCATGAGATCGGTGACGACGGAAAAGATGCACAAAGAAAGAATAGAGAGAGAGGGAATACCTGAATGGTCTGGTACAATGTGATAATTAACAAGAAGAAGGTAGAAGATATAGGGTGAAGATAGCTAACTATGAGAAATACTAGCCTTGAAAGCTGCATTAGGTCACATCACATCTCTATCCATTAAGACTTCAGATAACGTCGGAAAAATACATCTGTTAAGATCAAAGGATCCCAACAGCTATATTTTTGGGGACAATTGTTGTGGGTGGAATTTTCTAACCTATATCCGAAATTATATCCTGACTTTATATGTCTATTTTCGCAGCCAGGATACTAGACCAGGATATTGGTAACATCTTGTGAGGGTATCCTGCGTGCTGTTAACAATTTGCTTTGGCTGCAAGGTACAAATGGTCATGAGGCTTGGTCTCCCTGAAGAATAGGTCAAGATGGTTACAAGAAAGACGTTGGAAGCTTGGAGAAGGGGTTTACAACGGTCAAAAGGGAATATTCGCAGGATCCCGGAATAATAGGGGAATATCCCAGATTTTTAGCATAGTTTGTTATTTCTTGTAACTATAAATAGGAGTGCCAGATCATAGGAATGGACACTTTTTGAGCTCTCATACTTGTACACTCTCATTTCTAGCTGCAAACACACACTAACACTCACAATTCACAATCATTGTAACACTTAGATTCGATCCGAGCATTATCCTGCACTGTATCCTGGTTATTCAAGCAATAAGAAGAACAAGGCAGCCGACGATTGTCAGCTCCCGAGGTTTTATGCGGGAGATCTGGATTGATCAAGCGCTTTCCTCATACATCCTGTGTCATCCTTTACATTTCCGCTCATTGTTTGATCATAGATACAACTCTATATCCTGAGCCGTATCCTAAAACTGTTTTTTCAAATAACTTAACTAGAATATTTTCAACACACACTATCTCACTTAACTAATTTTATCACTTAATTCCTTCGGTAATTTTTGACCAAAACAAGAACGTACCAGCTATTACGTCAGGAATCAGTTCAGCTTCCTGCGTGGTCAATTGGAAGGCTCTTGCGTTCTTCTTGTTAGTTCCTTCAGCATGTTTGACCTTGTTATCTGCTGGTTTGACCAATTTAGGGCATTTGGGTAAGATATGCCCAGCTTCTCCGCAGTTGTAGCAAATCTTTGTTTTCTTTCTGCAATCTTCTTCACGATGTCCTATAGCTTTGTAGAAGTTGCAGGGATCATTACATTTTCCAAAATGTTTCTTTTTACAGTTTCTGCAGCACGGCAGAGTGGAAGATTGCACAGTTCCTCTTTTCTTGAAATTGCTATTATTACCCACACGAAATCCTTGGGAAATTTTCTGAGCTAATTCCTTCTTCCTGTTTTCTTCTCGCGTACGCACCAGTCCGTCAGTCAAAGTGTTGGCTAATTCCACCGCATCATCGATCGTGCAGGGTCTCGCAGCTTTGACAATATCCCGAATCTCGCTAATTAAACCCCAAATCTAGCGAGAAATAAGTACCGGTTCTGGCGAAGCCAGAGTAGGCACAATTCGAGCATATTCGAAAAACTTCGAAGTATACCCTCGGCAATCCACATCCACCATTCGGTGGCTCGGGAATTTGTTTGCCATTTGTTATTTTTCATATTCTGGGCATAATTTTCTTTCCACCAGACGTTTAAATTCTTCCCAACTTATGGCATAAGCCACATCACTTCCCTTGGCTTGTAGTACCGTATTCCACCATTCTAATGCTTCTTCCTTGAAAAGGTGTGAAGCATACATGACTTTATCCTCCTCGGCACATTTACTTATTTTAATTACTGCCTCGGTTTTCTCCAACCAACGCAGTGCAGCAGTCGCCCCTTCATTGCCTGCAAATTCAACAGGTTTACAGGCAAGAAATTCCTTGTAAGTGCAACCAGGCGTTGCAGCTTTCATTATCTTAAGAATTGGGGCCTGTATTACATCATTATCATTATTATTAATGTTGCCGCCTCCATTTACACTATTACTGAAGTTGTCTTCATGAGTACGCTTGCTAGGAATAACTGGTTGAGGCTCAACTGGATTTCGGGCAGCAGCAATGATTGCTGGAATAGCATTAGCTATTCCCTGGGCAACGATGTTCTCTATATCTTGCCTATTTAGAAATTGATCCTCATGGTTTTGCTCAGATTGGTTAACTTCGTTAACTGGTTCATTAACAGCGGGTTCCATCTGATAATTTTCAATATATAAATTATTGGCACAAGATAGAGTAAATAATAATCAAGCATAGTAAAGCAATCGCATATAATCACGTCAATACAATCATGTCAACATGTATAGCCAAAATTGTCGATTTTTCACCTTCCATATTTTATATATTTTAATATGCGTCCGTGCACACCAGTTATCTTACAAGGGTTTTATTTTAAGTTATTTTACAGGATTATATTATTATTATTATTTTATTATTATATAACCACAATCACACAGTCACACCATCCCCGTCAGCTGGCACTTCAGAAACGACGTTCCCTCTCATCGTATTTCCATGATATCCTCTCCCCCACATCTCAGATTCTATTTCATGCGTCCACCAGCTCCTCGCCATAGTGGCATAGTTCAGCCAAGTTCTCGGCGCTCATTGGTGGGTGTAGTGGAGGCTCAGGGTCAAATTGGGGGAAAAGGAATTAGGGTTATTTAAAAGATTCTGAAATTGCCAGTCAGTTGTCCACCATTCTTCTAGCTCTCCTAGTAGAGGTCAGGGGTGGATAATAGGATCTGGGATAGCAGGTTCCAAATCAACTGGAAGTTGTACTTCAGCTGGGTAAATGAAGAAGTTTTCATCGGTAGGTCCGATGAGGTCACTAAGTCCCAATTTACGATCCAGCTCTTCCCACGATGTCATTTCCTGAGCTTGCCCGGAACTTTCCCTGATCTCCTTTCCTTTGCCTTTATCATTTGGATCCTCAGTCTTTACAACTTTCCGTGTTGCTGGTTTCTTCCTACGCACACGCCTCCAGCCTACAAATCTTCTCCTCTTTTTCGGTTTTGGTTTCTCCTGAGGTTGGGCTTGGGATACCATTGGCTCTTCAGTATCAGCCTGGTAGCCAGTGAAGGTATCGGTGGTATCCATATTTGTGGTATGGATAGTAAAGTTTTGAAGTGCTTCGGATAGTTCATTCATGATGTTAGCATACATGAAGAAACATACAAAATTCTAAGTTAAAATTTTGTAAATTAAATTTTAATAGAATCACAGAATGGCAATCAGAAAAATTAAGTATTTCTAGATGCTTAATTAGCTTAAATCAGTGGCTCTGATACCACCTATTTCTGTCACGGCCCCCGTCCCGGTTTTACCCGTTTCAGGAGCCGCAGGACAGAAGACCCGTGGTAATTAATAAGTTGGCAGCGGAAAATTTAACAGGATCTTTTAAAACTTGAAAATACTTAATTTATTTTATTTCACAAATTTGGGGATAACACCCATAATTTACAATAAAGGTGATTTCTCACGAAAATCCCCTGTTTTACAAAAACATATTTATTTATTCAATTGAGCCACTTCCTCAAGCTTGTAGTGCTACACGGCACTTTTTCCTGGATCACAGCAGATCACCTGAAAGAGGTTTTAAAAAGGTTTTATCAGCGGGGAAATACTGGCGAGTCACTCTGTCACACCCCTTTCTGCGGCGGAAGCATGAGGTGTGATCATGAAAGGTTCTCATTGCATACGAAAGGTAAACATACTACATGCTCGTAAAAATAACTTCAAATGCCAAACATTTCATAACTTGAAAACATAAGTTTAGCGTTTACATCACGAGATAGCATAAAACATTGTCTTGAAAGTTTACAACTTTATTTAAAGATAACACAGACGACATCCAT
Organism: Helianthus tuberosus; assembly: GCA_030545235.1. Taxonomy (NCBI): domain Eukaryota; kingdom Viridiplantae; phylum Streptophyta; class Magnoliopsida; order Asterales; family Asteraceae; genus Helianthus; species Helianthus tuberosus. Next base: position 23,064 of record JARYGA010005220.1, on the reverse strand, counting down.
GAGCATGAGTAAGACCGCGCGCACATCCACTTTTAGTTACCTGAAATACATGTGAGTTTTGGAAAAAAAAACGTCAACATAATGTTGGTGTGAATTCATGCAGTTTTGTGTTGAACACGTTTGTATACTTTGTATGAAAACATGATAAGTATCTTGTGAAAATAAAGTATTCTTGTGTAAATAAAGTATTCTTGTGGTATGAACCAAATAAAGTATTCTTGTGTACGAACTTCATACAAATAAAGTATTCTTGTGTAGTTAATGGGTTGCAAGGCCATTAACATGTGACACGACATAGGAAGTCACCAAACCATAGGCATTTTTCTAGTTGTCGATTCACGACGGAGACACAAAAGCACTACTCGGTACTAGTGTTCACCGAGAGTGTGGCTGCCCGGACACCCGTTAGATCTAACCTTTTGTTCTGCGTTCTAAGTATGTACACGATTAATGGTGCTTATGGTACCCTATTCGTGACACGATTTCTCGTATCATTCCTCAAAACGCATCATACTTGGTACTAGTGATCACCAAGAGTGCTTCTTGTTTATGTATTCATCATGTTAAGTATTAATTCTCGTTTATTATATCAAGTATCAATTCTCGTTTATTATATCAAGTATCAATTCTCGTTTATTATATCAAGTATCAATTCTCGTTTATTGTATCAAGTATCAATTTTCATGTGTTTGCCCCAAGTTTAAAAGTATGTAAAAGATTAAAAGTGGGGACACGAACGTTCCTGTAAACATTCAATAACATGTATTTCACCCCCGAAGTTATAAAACTGAAAACAGTTAAAGAAAAGGGGGAGCATGAACTCACAACTTTGTGTTCCTTGCGTCGTAAACTTCACCGGGTTTTGCTTATAATGCGTCGTGACCTAAACGTGTTTTATTTTCGTTAGTCACTAGACTTGTATCGCACAAGCACAAGTCACTATCTTTTGTATATGTATTCTTGTGTTAAAAATAATTTATATTTTTAACTATGTGTCTTACTTATATTATTTTCTCAAAAATAAATATAAGTTTCTTGTATTTTGCACCCAAGTTATGTATCTTGCTTGTTGTATGTGTATCTTTGTATTTTTACTTCTTATGAGTATTTAGTGTATTTTCAAGTCCTAATACACTATTAAGTATAATACATACTACATACACTTAGCACAAAATTTGGTGATCAATAAATATATATATTTTTCTCAAAAATATACATACTTAACATCAATTTTTAATCTTGAAGAAATCATCATTTCTTATCACAAAAATTAGGGGAAACCTTGGTAAATTTTCTAGACACATTTTTAGGGAATAAGTTTCTCGAAACTTATATTTTTCTAAGTGTCAAAATTCTATAGAAATTTTGATAGAGTTTCCCCTAAAAATGGAGGTTTCCCATGTTTTCAAAACATGTGTTTATTTTCTTTTAAATCATCAACAATCAAATTTTCAACAACAATCATCAACAACAGATACTAATTTCTCTATTTCATGAACTTGAGAATTTATAAAAATGTGTAGTAACTTGCTAGTGTATTTAGTAAGTCTTGTTACCCTTTAAAGTGTGGTTACTTCTTTAAAAACTCCATTTTTAAAGAATTTGATTCTTTACAACTTATGTTCATGTTTTCTAAAAATACTTCTTCATGTATTTTTCTTGTTACACATGTGTTTCTTTACTTTGTTAACCACTATAAATAATGTTTATTTATGTAAGAACCAAGGTTTAGTGAAACTTGTATTTTTAACTTGGTTTCTTGGTAAATCACACTTGAAATATTTAGATTTACAAGACTTTAAACCTTCTTTGTTCATCATTTTACAAGACACTTTATATTACTTCAAGTTCATGAACTTTTGTGAGGATGATCCATAATCTTTAAACATGTTCATCCTCTCATCTTGCTAGATCATGTTTTTAATCATGATCTAGCAAGATCATATGATGATCTATCTCATTTTCTTAAGCAAATAATAATCAACAAGCATATCAACTATATTTATCAAGATATCTTCATCTAGCAAGCTTATGTTCATGTTTTCTTCATGTGATTCATTAGTGTTCTTGAGGTTTTCATCATACTTTAACCATTAACCACTCTAAACATGAAGTAAATGAGGATTCAAGAGACTTACTACTAGCTTTTAAGCTAGGGAAGATCAAGAGTAGAAATGAGGTGGTTAATAGCAAATAAAGGAGGTCCTTCCACTTCCGAGAGCACCAAGCTTCGTTGTATGACTCTTTGCACCTTTGTATGCTTGTAAAATGGATGAAACAAGTTGGAATGATGATGATGGTGGGGTACTTGGGTTCGGCTAATTGGGGAAGAAGGAGAGGAGGGAAGATGGTGTTGAGTGATGTGTGGTGAAATGAAGGTTGTTGTCCAAAGTGTTGTTCTTATAACCTCCAACATAAGGTTAACCATTGGATCTTATGTCTTGAGAGTACAAGACATATCTTAACAACAAATCAAACAAAATCCCACTAATGACATATGGGCCGATTTTTTTAGCTAGGGGGAGGGGGTCTAATGGTAAATTTTTAACCAATTAGTTAGTACTTAGTTCAAATCCAAGTATCTAGTTATAAGTGTTGGTTACTAGATGGTTTTTGTGAATGATAGGGTGGTCGGGGATCATGACTAGCTCAGAAATAATAAAACTATGCTTCTAATAATATTTTGATGTTCCGGGTAATGTCCGGTTGTTCGGTTAGATACCGGTTCGTTAAAGTGCTAACTTGCACCGTTTAGTATCTTTTAAGTACCCTTTTGTAACACTTTCAATTCCCGGCACTTAGGGAAGTATTCTGGATGATAAATCATGAATTCTGCATAATATTTATTTGTTAAAAGCTGGTTATAGCTGAATTTAATGTAATTCTGCACTTAAAGTGCGTTTCGGGTGCTTTTTAGTGCGTATTTTAGCTTCCGGATGGTCTATACGTTAACCCTTGTATGTACTCTTGGGTTTTAATGTATTCTTGTCGTTGGACCTACACCTAGGCCTCAGTTCTAATGTCTGACTGCTTTCTGCAGAGTTGTTGACATATTGTGTTTTACCGGTGAGTTTACTAGTATTTCTGACGCAACGCAGTTCATTAATGCATAGGGTAATTCTTGTAGTATAAAACGTGCATGAATTCACTTGTATATCATGTATTCAGACAATTTTGACATTTAAGCACATAATTGAAGTCATTAAATAGTAATTAAAGTGTACGGAAATTACCGGCTTGGTGCCAGTTGTCACAGTCTCGCCCCGTTAAAAGAATTTCGTCCCGAAATTCAGGCTGAGCTAACTCTCACAGGAATCTTCTTGAACAGGTGGGGATACTTTTCTTTGAACTGGTCTTCACGTTCCCACGTGTACTCGGGTCCGTGCTTAGAGTTCCAACGTACTTTGACAAGTTTCACACTGCTCCTCCTGGTCTTGTTGACTTTCCTGTCGGTAACCTCAACGGGTTGTTCTGTAAATCGGAGGGCATCATCAATATGCACTTCATCCGCAGGGATGATCACGTTTTCTTTTGTTGGACTCTTCTTGAGATTGGATACATGGAACGTATTATGTACTCCATTAAGTTCTTCCGGTAATTCCAACTTGTATGCCACGGTACCAATTCTTTTAAAAATTTTGAATGGTCCGATGTATCGGGGATTCAGCTTCCCACGCTTTCCGAATCTTACTATTCCCTTCCAAGGTGAGACCTTCAACAAAACTTTGTCTCCCACCTCGAATTCTAATGGTTTTCGTCTTCGATCGGCGTAGCACTTTTGTCGATCTCGAGCCGCCTTAATGCGCTCTCGGATCTGCATAATCCTGTCGGTTGTCTCTTGTACAAGTTCAGGACCAACCATACGTTTATCTCCAGCGTCTGCCCAACATAAGGGCGATCGGCACTTGCGGCCATACAGAGCTTTGAACGGTGTGGCCTTTATGCTTGTATGATAACTGTTATTATAGGAAAACTCAACTAAAGGTAGGTGAGTATCCCAGCTGCCGCCTAGATCCATGACATATGCGCGAAGCATATATTCTAACGTTTGTATAGTCCATTCACTCTGGCCGTCTGTTTGTGGATGGAATGCCGTGCTTAGATCTAGCTGAGATCCAAAGGATTCCTGAAAGGATTGCCAGATTCTTGAGACAAAGCGTCCATCTCTGTCTGAAATAATTGAGATAGGCACTCCATGACGTGCCACAATTTCTTTTAAGTATATCTCAGCAAGCTTTCCCGTGCTATCTTTTTCTCGGATCGGTAGGAAGTGCGCAGACTTTGTTAACCGATCAACTATCACCCATATCATATCGTGCCCTCTAGGGGTCTTGGGTAATTTTGTTATGAAGTCCATCGAGATTTGCTCCCATTTCCACATGGGTATTTCTGATTGTTGTAGTAGGCCGGACGGTTTCTGATATTCAGCCTTAACCTTGGCACAGGTTAGGCATTTTCCAACATAAACAGCAACATTGCTTTTGAGTCTCGGCCACCAATAGTATTCCTTTAAGTCTTGATACATTTTTTCCGATCCTGGATGGATCGAGTATCTCGATTTATGTGCTTCATCAAGGATGACTTCTCGAATACCGCCATAGAGCGGAACCCAAATACGCTTCTTAAAGTATAAGGCTCCCTCTTCATTTGGCACCATATATTTCAACATACCCCGGAGGTATTCAGCTTTACGGTTTTCTCCTTTAAGAGCTTCTTGTTGTGCATCGTGAATACGTGCAGTGAGGTTCGTTCGAATAGTCATTTCTAACGCCCGAACCCTTAGGGTCTTAACCCTTTCTTTTCGACTTAGCGTGTCTGCTACAACGTTTGCCTTTCCAGGATGGTACTTAATCTCACAGTCATAGTCATTCAGCAGCTCGACCCATCGTCGCTGACGCATGTTTAATTCTTTTTGATCGAATATGTGTTGTAGGCTTTTGTGATCTGTGAAGATTGGGCATCGAGTACCATATAAATAATGTCGCCAGATCTTCAGGGCGAATACCACTGCGCCCAGCTCCAGGTCGTGAGTGGTATAGTTTCTTTCATGAATCTTCAGTTGTCTTGAAGCGTAAGCGATGACTTTTTGGCGCTACATAAGCACGCAACCCAAACCTTGTCATGAAGCGTCGTAGTATACCCCGAAGTCTTCAGTGCCTTCGGGTAATGATAGTATCGGTGCATCGCATAGCTTGTTTTTAAGTAGCTGGAAGGCTTCTTCCTGTTTGTAACCCCAGTCGTATTTCTTGTCTTTCTGTGTAAGGGTCGTTAGCGGTTGAGCTATCTTTGAGAAATTCTCGATGAAACGTCGGTAATAACCCGCTAAGCCCAAAAATTGTCGAACTTCAGTTGGGGTTTTGGGGGCTTCCCAATTCTTTATTGCTTCAATCTTGGATGGGTCTACATGAATGCCCTTCTCGTTTACAACGTGACCAAGAAATTGTACTTCGCGAATCCAGAATTCGCATTTTGATAACTTTACATAAAGTTTCTCTTTCTTTAGTAGTTCTAGAATGGTTCTGAGGTGTTGCTCGTGTTCTTCTTTCGTTCGCGAGTAAATCAGGATATCATCGATAAATACAATCACAAATTTATCGAGATATGGTTTGCATACGCGGTTCATCAGATCCATAAATACCGCTGGAATGTTCGTCAGTCCGAATGGCATCACAAGGAACTCGTAATGCCCATAGCGTGTTCTGAATGCAGTCTTTGGTACGCTTTCCTCTTGTATCCTTAACTGATGGTATCCAGATCGAAGATCGATCTTGGAATAGTAGCTTGATCCTTGCAATTGATCAAATAAGTCATCAATCCTCGGTAGTGGATACCGATTCTTGATTGTGAGCTTGTTCAGTTCTCTGTAGTCGATACACATCCGCAGAGTTCCATCCTTTTTCTTCACGAACAATACTGGAGCTCCCCAAGGCGAGAAGCTTGGCCTTATGAACCCTTTATCCAACAACTCCTGGAGTTGTGTGGATAATTCTTGCATTTCGGATGGGGCAAGCCGATAGGGAGCCTTGGCTACAGGAGCGGCTCCTGGAACCTAGTCTATACGGAATTCGACTTGTCGTTGCAGAGGTAAGCCTGGCAGATCTTCAGGAAAAACATCAGGGAATTCCTTCACCACAGGAATATCTTTGAGTTTTGGCTCCACAGCCTTCTTATCTACAACGTGTGCTAGGAAGGCAACACATCCTTTCCTTAAGCACTTCTGTGCCTTCATACAACTGATGATTCGTAGAGGTGGGTCTCGTTTTTCTCCATGCACGATGAGAGTTTCACCATTCGCTAAAGGGATGCAAATGATTTTCTCATGACAAATAACTTCAGCTTTGTTCTTGGACAACCAGTCCATTCCGATCACTACATCGAAGCTACCCAATTGAATAGGTAAAAGGTCGATGCTAAAATTTTGTTCGCCCAGTTCTAACGTGCAGCTTCTAACAACTTCACCCGATTCAACGAGTTTACCATTGGCTAGCTCTATAGAATAAGGAATATCTAATCTACTAGATTCTATTCCAAGCATACGTTTAAATTCCACAGACATAAAGCTATAGTCGGCACCAGTGTCAAATAATATGGATGTAAAGTGATTGTTAATGAGAAACGTACCGGTGACCACGTTAGGGTCCTTGCGTGCGTTCCTTGCTCCAATCACAAATGCTCGGGCCTGAGCATTGTTTCCCCTTGGGCAATCTTTCATGAAATGATCTTTGCTTCCACAACTGAAGCATCCTTGGTTTCGCCCATTCCCGTTACCAGCACCATTTCCATTTCCACCATTGTTTCTATTACCAGCCCCGTTGCGGTTTCCATTCCCGTTCTTATTTCCTTTTCCCCAACAATCCTCAATATGGTGACCTAGTTTTCCGCACTTGTCGCATTTTGGAATGCGACAAATCCCTTCATGATGATGCTTGCAATTGTTGCAAATGGGCCGAGTGCCCAGGTACCTCTTGGCAGGAGCGTCATTCATGGTTGCAAGGGTTTTCGTCTCCTGAGGCGGGTTAGTGTCGCACTTCTTGTTGAAACCCTTGTTGTTACGAGTTGCTTGATTCAGGTTTGCATGTTTCCTTTTCTTGTCACCGGACGACTCAGCATGCGTCTCAGTCTTTTCAGTGGGGTTCAGCGATAGCTTCTTCATACGAACACAATCGTGGAACCTCAGTGATTGTTTGAGGTTTGGCCGAAGTTACCATGCCACGAAATTCTGAGGCTAATCCCCAAATGTAGCGTTCAACGCGCTTAAATTCGGGAGTCACCATGTAGGGAAGAACTCTTGACAGATCGTGGAACCTTCGAGTATAACCATTAATGTCAGCACCTTCCATGGTCAAGTGCCAGAACTCCGTTTCCAGTCTTTGGAGTTCAGCACGAGAGCAATACTTCTCTTTCATTCTTTCCTTCAGTTCATCCCAAGTTAGGCCATAAGCGGCATCATCGCCCAAGGTTTAGACTTGCAAGTTCCACCAAGTCAAAGCTTCATCGACAAACGACCCAGTAGCAAAAAGGACTTGCTGATCCGCGGTACACTTGCTCATGCGGATAGTAGCTTCAGTCTTCTCCGTCCAGCGTACAAATGCTACTGCACCTCCTGTGCCGTCGTAGTTCATCGGTTTGCAGTCGAGAAACTGCTTGAAGGTGCAGCCTGGAATTGATTCAACCAATTCACACGTGAGCAATTAAAGAAATAATGAAACAAAGACCGTTCATAAATTTCCCCATGCTTAGCAAATCGTCTTAAGGTTACCTGGAGCTGCATTTCCTCCAGACAAATCTCCATTCCCATTATGCCTAGCATTGCATGGTCCTCCACTGTCTGCAGTACGGTTTGCCTCATATTGGGCGATACCAGCGGAGATCCTTTCTTCCAGTAGAGCGTTCAGCTCTTCATCAGTTCTTGACAGTGGGGGATGAGGAGGTTGATCATCATTGCGAGCATTCACAGCTTTCCTGGGCGCCATGTTCTATCAGAACACAACGCAGCAGGGTTAGATATTTTTTTGATATCGTCTTACGAGACAGTAATAGTATATATATTTAGGCATATACCACATAAGTGACATCAAACAATTATTACTCGAACGGAGTACTTAGTAGGCTGGGGGGTGTTCACGTTTGACCCTTTTCTTACACTGAGGGAATCTACACGTGACAAGACTTGTTGTAATTTCTGTGCACTGAATTCCCTAATTATGTATGCATACATAATTACGTAACTCCTTTCACAGTGCGCACATTTTGTTTCATCCTCGTATCTCTTCCTTCAGATAGGCCATTGTTTTCAGGTAAAGTCACGTATACTTGTGACATTCTACTTCTAGTATATGTAAGTATCAATTATCACACATAATTGCAAGTAATTCTTAATCACAGATAAGTGCTACTCCAGTGCACCCTAAGTCTTGTAGTGTCTTTTCTTGACTCTTGTAAACAGTTTCAGGTAGTGGATGTCGCGGGATGTTTTATGCAATGAAAACTTTTTGAAAAATTGTTTTCGTGAAAGGATCCTAGAGATTGTAGTCTAGACTCGAAAAGGAATCCTGGTTCACTACAATCGCAGCTCTGATACCAATCTGTCACACCCCTTTCTGCGGCGGAAGCACGAGGTGTGATCATGAAAGGTTCTCATTGCATACGAAAGGTAAACATACTACATGCTCGTCAAAATAACTTCAAATGCCAAACATTTCATAACTTGAAAACATAAGTTTAGCGTTTACATCACGAGATAGCATAAAACGTTGTCTTGAAAGTTTACAACTTTAATTAAAGATAACACAGACGACATCCAAGAGCATGAGTAAGACCGCGCGCACATCCACTTTTAGTTACCTGAAATACATGTGAGTTTTGGAAAAAAAAACGTCAACATAATGTTGGTGTGAATTCATGCAGTTTTGTGTTGAACACGTTTGTATACTTTGTATGAAAACATGATAAGTATCTTGTGAAAATAAAGTATTCTTGTGTAAATAAAGTATTCTTGTGGTATGAACCAAATAAAGTATTCTTGTGTACGAACTTCGTACAAATAAAGTATTTTTGTGTAGTTAATAGGTTGCAAGGCCATTAACATGTGACACGACATAGGAAGTCACCAAACCATAGGCATTTTTCTAGTTGTCGATTCACGACGGAGACACAAAAGCACTACTCGGTACTAGTGTTCACCGAGAGTGTGGCTGCCCGGACACCCGTTAGATCTAACCTTTTGTTCTGCGGTCTAAGTATGTACATGATTAATGGTGCTTATGGTACCCTATTCGTGACACGATTTCTCGTATCATTCCTCAAAACGCATCATACTTGGTACTAGTGATCACCAAGAGTGCTTCTTGTTTATGTATTCATCATGTCAAGTATTAATTCTCGTTTATTATATCAAGTATCAATTCTCGTTTATTATATCAAGTATCAATTCTCGTTTATTATATCAAGTATCAATTCTCCTTTATTATATCAAGTATCAATTTTCATGTGTTCGCCCCAAGTTTAAAAGTATGTAAAAGATTAAAAGTGGGGACACGAACTTTCCTGTAAACATTCAGTAACATGTATTTCACCCCCGAAGTTATAAAACTGAAAACAGTTAAAGAAAAGGGGGAGCATGAACTCACAACTTTGCGTTCCTTGCATCGTAAACTTCACCGGGTTTTGCTTATAATGCGTCGTGACCTAAACGTGTTTTGTTTTCGTTAGTCACTAGACTTGTATCGCACAAGCACAAGTCACTATCTTTTGTATATGTATTCTTGTGTTAAAAATAATTTATATTTTTAACTATGTGTCTTACTTTTATTATTTTCTCAAAAATAAATATAAGTTTCTTGTATTTTGCACCCAAGTTATGTATCTTGCATGTTGTATGTGTATCTTTGTATTTTTACTTCTTATGAGTATTTAGTGTATTTTCAAGTCCTAATACACTATTAAGTATAATACATACTACATACACTTAGCACAAAATTTGGTGATCAATAAATATATATATTTTCTCAAAAATATACATACTTAACATCAATTTTTAATCTTGAAGAAATCATCATTTCTTATCACAAAAATTAGGGGAAACCTTGGTAAATTTTCTAGACACATTTTTAGGGAATAAGTTTCTCGAAACTTATATTTTTCTAAGTGTCAAAATTCTATAGAAATTTTGACAGAGTTTCCCCTAAAAATGGAGGTTTCCCATGTTTTCAAAACATGTGTTTATTTTCTTTTAAATCATCAACAATCAAATTTTCAACAACAATCATCAACAACATATACTAATTTCTCTATTTCATGAACTTGAGAATTAATAAAAATGTGTAGTAACTTGCTAGTGTATTTAGTAAGTCTTGTTACCCTTTAAAGTGTGGTTGCTTCTTTAAAAACTCCATTTTTAAAGAATATGATTCTTTACAACTTATGTTCATGTTTTCTAAAAATACTTCTTCATGTATTTTTCTTGTTACACATGTGTTTCTTTACTTTGTTAACCACTATAAATAATGTTTATTTATGTAAGAACCAAGGTTTAGTGAAACTTGTATTTTTAACTTGGTTTCTTGGTAAATCACACTTGAAATATTTAGATTTACAAGACTTTAAACCTTCTTTGTTCATCATTTTACAAGACACTTTATATTACTTCAAGTTCATGAACTTTTATGAGGATGATCCATAATCTTTAAACGTGTTCATCCTCTCATCTTGCTAGATCATGTTTTTAATCATGATCTAGCTAGATCATATGATGATCTATCTCATTTTCTTAAGCAAATAATAATCAACAAGCATATCAACTATATTTATCAAGATATCTTCATCTAGCAAGCTTATGTTCATGTTTTCTTCATGTGATTCATTAGTGTTCTTGAGGTTTTCATCATACTTTAACCATTAACCACTCTAAACATGAAGTAAATGAGGATTCAAGAGACTTACTACTAGCTTTTAAGCTAGGGAAGATCAAGAGTAGAAATGAGGTGGTTAATAGCAAATAAAGGAGGTCCTTCCACTTCCGAGAGCACCAAGCTTCGTTGTATGACTCTTTGCACCTTTGTATGCTTGTAAAATGGATGAAACAAGTTGGAATGATGATGATGGTGGGGTACTTGGGTTTGGCCGATTGGGGAAGAAGGAGAGGAGGGAAGATGGTGTTGAGTGATGTGTGGTGAAATGAAGGTTGTTGTCCAAAGTGTTGTTCTTATAACCTCCAACATAAGGTTAACCATTGGATCTTATGTCTTGAGAGTACAAGACATATCTTAACAACAAATCAAACATAATCCCACTAATGACATATGGGCCGATTTTTTTAGCTAGGGGGAGGGGGTCTAATGGTAAATTTTTAACCAATTAGTTAGTACTTAGTTCAAATCCAAGTATCTAGTTATAAGTGTTGGTTACTAGATGATTTTTGTGAATGATAGGGTGTTCAGGGATCATGACTAGCTCAGAAATAATAAAACTATGCTTCTAATAATATTTTGATGTTCCGGGTAATGTCCGGTTGTTCGGTTAGATACAGGTTCGTTAAAATGCTAACTTGCACCGTTTAGTATCTTTTAAGTACCCTTTTGTAACACTTTCAATTCCCGGCACTTAGGGAAGTATTCTGGATGATAAATCATGAATTCTGCATAATATTTATTTGTTAAAAGCTGGTTATAGCTGAATTTAATGTAATTCTGCACTTAAAGTGCGTTTCGGGTGCTTTTTAGTGCGTATTTTAGCTTCCGGATGGTCTATACGTTAACCCTTGTATGTACTCTTGGGTTTTAATGTATTCTTGTCGTTGGACCTACACCTAGGCCTCAGTTCTAATGTCTGACTGCTTTCTGTAGAGTTGTTGACATATTGTGTTTTACCGGTGAGTTTACTAGTATTTCTGATGCAACGCAGTTCATTAATGCATAGGGTAATTCTTGTAGTATAAAACGTGCATGAATTCACTTGTATATCATGTATTCAGACAATGTTGACATTTAAGCACATAATTGCAGTCATTAAATAATAATTAAAATGTACGAAAATTACCGGTTTGGTGCCAGTTGTCACACACTCAAGTTGCATAAGACGACACATTGTTATAATATACAGTATTAAGGGTGATTACATTGTTTCTATCAATCAATTACCCCAATTCGGTATTTATCACTCGACTGTATCTGTGACTATGGTCAGATCACCCATTGGCTAACACGTTGTCCAATGGTGATGGGTATCAAGTAATGTATACAAAACCCCACATACCGGCGGTAATTGAAGATTACAAAGACTTAATCCCTGTAATTATAACCTTGAAACAAATAGGGTTTTGGAAACAATTTGGTAAAAAGAGAATGACTCACATTGCAGATTTAGACGGGCAGAGTTTAGCCTTCTGATTTTTGCCTGGTTAACCTAATTCAAATAACAATGCACACGAAAACTAGGTCAGTAACTTAATACAACTTTTACGATAACTCACGAGATCAAAACCTTCACGACGAATGACAAAGTATAGCCCAAATACGGGCATCACTTAAACATACATCGGATTAGTTTTTATCGATCGGACATTAATTCGTAGCAGTGATCAAGTTATTACCCTGTTATCGCGGCAGAATTTCATGCTGTGTGTGTGTTTTGAAGTAAACAGACAATATCTCAACATACGAAACGAGTTTTTACGTCGAACCAACGCCAAAATTCAAGTGTCAAGCCCCTGAATTTATACTGAAAAATTGGCTCCCTCGCGTGGCACGAGGGCACCCCCTCTAGCATAGGTTTGCCTCGTGTCTAACTAGCTTGGGTGAGTCGACGGTTTGGTAAATTCGAATTCGACAACGAACTGTTTAGATAATATCAATTAGGGAATACCCCCCTGAGTTTTAGGGGCCCTTATTCTAGTTTCTATTGTTCTGAAAATTTTAGGGGTCATGCAATATTATTTGGGGGTCTCAATTAGGGTTTCCTATTAGACAAACTAAAATAAGAAATAGTAATTGTAGGATCGTTTTACCGACCGAAACGAGTCGTTTAGAGGCGTTCTACTCAATATGAAAGGCGGAAACAGACATTTTGAGTTCGATTCAGCTAGATATTTACTTTAACTATCTTTCTGATTGATTTGACAAAGTTTTACAGTGAAACAACACTTCGGCTCTGCAATCACACATACAAGTCTCTTTCAAACGAAATTAGGCATCAGCTATATATAGGCAATGTAATTCCGTTTGAACATGCTCAAGCGGAATCACTTTCATGCGGAATTAACTTCAAACGAAATCACTAGAGTTAATTTCGTTTGAAATGACCAGTTTGTCATTTCAAGCGAAATTACAATCTAACCTATTTTCTCGTTTTCCGTGCCATGTTCTATCTAATCACATACAAGACTCGATACAAGACGAAGTCGACAGACGCATGCACCAACAGACTCCCCCTCGAATGTTGACGAGTCTTCAGTGTCGAGTCTTCAACGTCTTCAGTCTTTATCAGTCTGCTCTTTCTGAAGTATCTGACAGTGTAAAACTTCCTCAATCTCTGTCTTCTTTTCATCTTCAGTTCCAGATCATAATCTGGCTCAAACTCTTTCCACAAGTTCTGGACCAATTCCTGGCTCTACTGTTTCCTGCACAAATCTCTACCTCACAATAAATTTCACAAATTTAAAATTTGACAAATTTATACTCTTGTTTATCAATTGTATACACATATCAATAAATGATTTTACAATGTTAATCTCTGATGAACCACTTGTATGAAAAACATTTTTCTTTCAAAATCTTTTCATCTTTCAAACTGACTCCCCCTCACTGATTGTCATCATGTTCAGCACTTGGAATTTTGAAAATCAGCTCTTCAACACCAGTTGTCGAAAATCTTTTGAATTTTTCACAAATTTATGCTAAAACACATTTTAAAATCTTTTTGGATTTTTGAACTCAAAAATATAGTAAAGAAATATTTACAAACAATATTTTTGTGAGTTTGTGTAAGAGGATCATATCAGTTTATGAGATAAATCACCAACACCGTTAAGCTTTGAACATTTTCAGTTCTAAACAATTCACTTAGATTGTCAGTATACTGATCCACTTAAATTCTCACACAAAGTTCAACTGTTTCGAGATACGAGATTAATGTCTTAAGCACTTGAACTTATTCGCGTGTTCCACCTCAGAATATACTCCCGTGTCCAGATCCCAATATTCAGTCTTACAGGTGAGTATACCACAGATGATATCTGTAAAGGGTTAAATGCGAGGGCCGTGAGAGCTTAGGTCAGAACTTCCGTTCAGCAAAGAGACGACGGCTTCGACTTTTGGTGTGTCTCCTTTAGAGGATCTTTTGTTTCAACAGCACATGATTAGCATTTTGCAATGTTTCATCATTTTTTGTACTGAGGGCGATGCTATATTTCAAGCAAGCAGAAAGTATTATACGGGGACTAGGCCATTGCTTCCGCAAAATCAGAAGTCCCGGGATAATACCCCAGATATCACTGAGTATAAAGACCTAGTATCTCAGAAAGAGGGATCTTTCAAACAAGATTTCGGGGGTTACCCATATATCCGAGAGATGTTCCCCACGATATAAGTAAGTTTGAAATTTAGGTTTATATCTCGTCACAATCTACTAAATGTGCAAAAACCTACTGGCACATCATCAGTGAGACCGTTTATCACATTTTAACTTTCCAATTCTTTAGCATGCCGTGATCGTCCACTGATGTACTATCATTTCCTCTTTTTGACAACAAAACTCATTTTTGATTTTATCATGTTTTTCACTTTTTCAAAATTTCAAATGTTTTTGGATTTTCTAAAAAATTTTCTGATATTCTTACTCCCCCTAAAATTCAAAATCATTTAAAGGAAATTTGAAAACAAACTATACAAGGTAAAGTGACAACTGACATCGAATTACTTCAAATCGCTATCCACTTCGCATAAACAATCAGAACTCTCCCTTACAACAAACTATTTTCCCATTATGATTTCAAAACACTTAAGTTTGTTTTAATCAAATGGTTTTTCCGGAAAATAAGTTTTGTTGATTTTATCACTTGTAAAAATGGGGATTCATTCATCACTTTGTTCTTCTTTAACCACATGTAGGAATGTAACAATTTTAAATCAATCAACAAACAACACTTGTAGAAAATCAAGTACAACTTAATGTCCCTGATTTACCACTTGTAAGACGAAATCACTTTCATGAATTTCTCAAGAAAAATGCCGATACCTGCTCCACACTTACCAACCTGGAAGTTCCGGCAAGTCATACTTTTTACATATGAAAAACAGACATCCAAGCTTCACCAAACTTGGATGTTTCTTCCTCAGTTTCACTCGGGTAGTAAGATGCTTTCTTTGTTTCATAAAAATCTTTTACCCCTTTTACTTTCCCATCGACCAACTTACCAAAAATCTTTTTAACATTTCCATTAAAAACCTTTTCAACATCAAATTCTTTCTTTTCAGAAAAGAATTGATTCGAGATCTCAACTTTTCCAACTTTTGATTTAAAATTTTCAGCCTGCAATGGTGGAAAATTGACATCATCCATTGGCGGTACTGATGTTTCCAATTTTATCTCAACTTGTGGCTCCTCTGACTTTGTGGAATCAGATTCATCGCCAGATTTCATATCAAATTTCTTAACAACCCATTTCTGGTTGTCAAGATTCACTCTTCTCTTGTAAAATCTTTTCGAACATTCACCAACTTCATATGTTGAGTTTTTGAAAACTTTGAATTTTTCAGTTGGTGGTTCGGTTTTATCAACAACTTTTTCTTTCAGTTTAGAAACAACTTCCTGTTTGATGTTGGTTGCTTTAGGACAGTTCCATGCAATATGACCAACTTCTTGACATCTGTAACAGGTTCTTGTTTCCTTTCTCTGATAGGCTTCATTCTTCACAAACTTTTGTTTTTCTGCAAAGAACTCTTTGTTTGTTTGCTTCCAGAAGGAGCTCTTTTGTTCTTCTTCCGAACTTGTCCCTGAAACAAATACAGTTTTTGTTTTATAAGTTTTCTCATTTTTATAATTTTTCGGTGGAATAAAACCAAGACCCTTCTTTTTGTAATTACCATTATGGTTTGGTCTCTTTTGAAAACCAGAACCAGAATTGTAACCCTTTTTCTTGTTTAACCTTTGTTGAACTCTTGAGGTGTAAGTTTTAGATTTTCCAGTAAGATTTACATCTTTTATTTCAGAAATATTAATTTCTATTAATTTGATAACCTTTTTGATCATTTCTGGTTTAACACCTCTTATTGGAAATTCCTCATCAGAATATAATTTGTCTGAATCAATCAAAGTATATGCCATTTTGATTGGTTCGTCATTCAAATTAGATTTTGATAACAAGAATTCTTTATTGTAAACCCTTTTAACTGACGACTTTTGACTGTCAACTGATGATGAACTTGAACTTTTGGACTCCAAATTTGACTCTGACTCATCATCCTTATCCAACACCTGATCGACCACTTTCTTTATTAACTCAGACTCATGATCAGTATCAGACGATGTGAACGTGACGTCTATATTTTCTGGTAACTCATCAGTTATTTCGGACTTTAACTGTATATTAACAGCCTTTTCGACTTGCTCCTTGTTTGGTTTTCTGGGAGAATAACCTTCCCAGATCGGAGGCGGACACTTGTTATAATTTGCACTTTGTTTCTTACCAGTATCTTTTTCTTCAGGCTTCTTATCTTGAAAAGCTTCAAAACCTGCAACAGTTGGATAAATTCGATCAATCAAATAATCAGAACTAGAATAACTTTGTAGTAATCGTCTGATTCTTTCATTTTCTATCTTTTCTGTTTCCAACTCCTGCTTCAGCTTTGCACATTCTTCAGTGTAATGATTAATAGCCTTCTGCTTTGTCATCATCACAGCATTCATCATGGTCAACACATCTTCTCTTTCAAAATTTTTCTTTTGTAGACCAGTCACCGTTCTGTTCAGTACATCATATGATTCTTTCACATAGTTAAGATTGAACAATAATTGATCTTTCATCTTGTCTTGCTCAACCAATTTATCATCTTTCTCTTCACATTGTTTGCAAGATTCCAAACACTTTAAACAAGGTTTGATAACTTCAACAATCTTTTCCACTTCAATGATTTTTTCAACTTCAACTATCTTCTCAACTTCAACCACTTTCTCAGCTTCAAACACCTGCTCAGCTTCAACCACTATCTCAGCAAATTTAACTTCTTCACTTTGTTCAGACTTCTCTTCTTGAACAACACTTTCACATTTCACATTTTTATGTTCTTTTGCTGCTTGTCTCTCCTTCAGCTTCTTCACTCTATCTGCAAAATAAAATTCAAAACTTTCAAGAGAGATAAATGAGCTTTTGCAACATTAATATGTTTTTCTTCCTCATCATTACTATCATCATTTGATGTTTGATTAAACACTTGTGTACTTTCTGAATTATCATCTGAAGGACTAGATTCATCATCTTGATTCTTTTCCTCTCTTGCAAATGCTTTCATCCATTCAGTCATTAAATCTGGTTCTTGAATTATCTGTGCAATGAGACCTGCTACTTTTGAATCGGGTGGAATATATTTGTCCCAACTAAAACCTGCAGCCACTTTCTCATCATCTTGATCAATGATACCATAATAAGCTTTCTTATTTGCATCTTCGATCATTTTAGCATGTGCAGTTTGTGGTTCTTTCTGTTGATACGGTTGATGAGCAACTTGTTGATAAATAGCTTTTCGATAGTAATCATCTTTTCCAAACGGATTCTGTGCTCCACTTGCTTCTCGATTTTTACATTCTCTCTTGAAATGTCCTTTCTCCCTGTATCGAAAACAAGTAACTTTAGATTTATCAAAACCTAAAGTAGAAACATTAGCATCCAGAAAATCATTTCTTCCTGTAATCATTTTGAATTTTTCAGCTCTTCTCAAAACACTCGCTAAACACCATTTTATATCCATCAGCTCCATTTCTTCAGCATCGATCTGATCGTAATCCTCTTTTGTCAGCATATGATTTCCGATCCTTCCTGCAACTAATCCTTCATAAGATTCCAATGCTGTAACAAGTAATGCCATATGACTTTTGACAACTTCTTCAGAAAAATTTTGACCATTCTGAAGATGCAAGGCGATGTTGCAATTTAAGACATGACCATTGTTGCTGGTTGAGCTTTGAAATTGATGACTTGAGCTTGAAGCTTTCGGATTAACACTCGGATATGATGAGAATCCACTGCTGCTACTGTTTGAGTTTTGATTGATTGATTCAGATGAATTATCAACACTGAAAGCAGTTTGGATTTTCGGGCTTGCTTCGACATTCTGAACACTCCCTTTGTAGTACATTTTAACATCTTGTTGTGCACTTGGATTATTCATTCTTGCAATCTTTTGCTGTTCCAGATCTTGACCTTCAATTTTCTCAATGAACTGGGAAATTGTCAATCCATCATATTCTCCAGTATTCTTTAATATCATAAAAAATGTACCCCATTCTTTCTGAGGTAAAGCATCAGCAAATTTATCGACCCATTCTTCACGATCTTTGGTGATGTCTAACAATGACATTGAACGTACTAAGTGACAATATCTTTCAATCAGTTTCTTTGTATCTTCTCCTGGCAAACTTGTAAACAAGTCAAATTCTTTCTTTAGCAATGCTTTTTTACTCTTGATCATTTTCTTACTTCCCTCAAATTTAATTCGAAGTGCTTCCCAAATTGAACGTGAAGTTTTATCATGTTGAAGCAATATGAATATGTCTTCTTTAATCGCTTGCTGGAGTAAAATGATCATCATCTTTTCTGCTTTGTACATGTCTCGTTCTTTATCCATAAATTCATAAATCTTTTTCTCAACTCACAAATCTGTACGTGGTAGAACATACTTTTTCTCAACACATTCCCAAGATCTCAAATGATTAGCTTGAACCCAGTTCTCAAAACGATCTTTCTAACCGTAATACTCCTCAATTCCCATTAGCTTCAGGGGTTTTTGCAAAGTTCCAGTTTCATTTTCCATGTTCATGTTCTTAGCAATTTCAGCTGGAGTAGTCGGAGATGTAGCAAACGCGTTGTAGAATTCCTCTTCCATATTTGGCAAAATTTTTCACAAACTAACACTTTCAAACGAAATAACACCTCTTAAACGAGATACTCTTTCAAACGGAATAACCTGCTGAAACGAAATAACCTTCACACGGAATCCCTGTTCAAACGGAATTACCTACACAACAACTTCAAACGAAATACCAATTCACACGGAAACACGATTTGAAGCGGAATCACTGATTTCGTTTGAAACTTTCAAACGGAATTACACTTTGAAACAGAATAGTGATTACAAACGGAATCACTCGAGCGAAATTGCACTTTGGAGCGGAATCAACAGCAACTTCAAGCAAAATAACTAATTCCGTGCGGAATTAGGTGCACTTTCGAACGGAATTATGCTGACATCATCATTTCGGTCCAACTTTTGTCAAATTGATTAGGTTCTAGCTCGATTTTAGGTCTGAAACTCTCAAGGGTTTGTTAAAACACAGTTTCGCAGATAATGTGTGAAATTCAAAAGTTCTTCCTTGATTATTGTGAGGAATAACCACCGGTGAAGGGTTGTGAGTAATTACTGGCCTAAAATGCGCTTCAATTCCCCTCGCATGTTCCCTAAGATGCCTTCTTGGTACACCCAACCGACCCCTTGGACGAATAGGACCCCTTGGTCTTGGTATATGCCCTTGTGGTGCGAATGGTTGTTGAAATTGTTGTTGTGGCATCGGTGGGTGTTGAATTGGCCTTTGGAATTGTGGTTGTGCATGTTGTGGTCGAACTTGTTGCAATGGTATAGGGCGTTGCATTGGTGGCCCTTATGGCCTTGGCCTAATGTGTTGTGGTATGAGTTGTTGTTGTTGTGGCATTCCACCAACACTTGACATCCCTTGAGGTTGGCCTTGCACATAACCAAACTCTCCTTGATCTCCATAACCCCCATAAGCATACCCATCTTCATCATAACCCTCAAAATCTTCATATCCATCTCCTCCTATACCCGATGATTGCCCAAATGGAAGAGTCGTATATTGAAAACTCGATTGGTTCAATGGTCTAACTGTAGAAGTAGCATGAACAACAGTTGAACCTTGTGGTAATGTATAGGTTGAACATGATTGACCTGAAACTGGGAAGAAATGAGTAAATGGTGGAATTGTAGTAGAAGGGTTAAAGGAAAGTGAAGGTTCTTCTTGAGTGGTAATGGGTTGGGTGGTGTTAGTTGGTGTTGCATCATGAGGTGAAATAGGATTGGTAGTGGTGTTGGGTATGGTAGTGTTTGGTGAAGGTTGAGTGGATGATGGTATGAAAGGTGGTATAAGTTCACCCGTAGTGGGTGGTGGTTGTGGTGGATCCATGTATCGAATTGGTGTAGTTGGTGTTGTTGGTGAACCACTGATTCTGTTCTCTCTTAGCAAGATTCTGTTTCCTCTTAATGTTCGCTCAATTTCCGGATCAAATGCCAATGGTGAAAGCTTGTGAGAGCTCCTAGTACGCATGCACCTGTAAGTACCTGCACACTAACACACCCAGCGTAGACCAGAAAAATAACAAACTAACTAAAAAAAATCAAAAATAACACACGTTGCGCACTACTCCCCGGCAACGGCGCCAAAATTTGACGTGAGGTCGAAGTCTCAATCAAATTTAATCCAAATACAACTAATTAGCTAGCGGTAAGTGGGTATCGAACATAGGGAGTTTGTGGAATATGTGCTATTTGAGAATTTATCTAGATTAACTAAATTAGACTAATTGCAAGAAAATAAAATTCAAGAGTTGATTTGAGTGAATTGGTTTAAGAACTAAATTTAACTAAATAAATTGCAAAAGAGGAGTGTTAGTTGTAATCAAATTAGAGACAAATGACCATCCTAGATTTCCGGTTTGTTTCGACATTCATATTATCATTTCACTAGAAAGAACTACATAGACATAGCTCATGTGTGATTACTTGCACTGATGAAAGGGAACTAAGTACTCAGATTCCTAGAACGTGAGGTTGTTACCCGATGATCAATCAACCCTTACCCAAGCCTAACTATACCCATGATATCTCGATTGCCAACGGCACCAAGAATGTATGGTTTCTAATTAGTTCAACATAAGGATTAACAAGTTACTAACAAACAATCACACACCATAACAACAAATCATAATGATAAAGATTGTTATTCTAGAAATTAGAGAAATCAAACATGAAATGTCTCAAGCAAACCTTCAATCCAGGACAATCATCAAGTGTTTAGCCACTCATGGCTTGAAGCAACATCATAACTAAAATTCTATTGTTCATAAAGATCAAAACACATAAACTAATGATTAGACAAGTGTTCTTCCCTACCAAGTCTCCAACCAAGCTCCAAAATCGTGTAACAATGATTGTGTAACTGACTCCAAGTGAAAAGACATCATAAAACTCTTGAAATCGACATTAAATGCAAAAGGTTACATTTTTGGATAGGTCGGTGCCGTAACCTACGGCCCTCCACCGTAGGTTACAGCGGTCAGTAAGGTATCGCTTCAGCATAGGGCGCCGTAGCCTACAGCTTGGCACCGTAGGTTATGGCGCTGAGTTATCTTTACGGCACATTTATCCTGGTCTACGGCAAGGGCATTTTCACATGTTGGATGCCGTAGCCTACGACACTATGCCGTAGGTTACGGCTCTGAGTGATATTTTTCCTCTTGTTTCTCCATTAAACTTCACCTCTATCATTCCTTGACTCCACCAACTCCTAGCATCCATCCAAACTTCCTAATCCCCACATCTTAAGCACTTTAACACCTACAACATTAAACATAAAGTGGTTACCATGTTCAAGCAATTAACCGGGAAAAGTATGGAATTTTATTCTATTTAAAGGCTTTAAGGGTTGTCCTACGGACCACCCGTCACATCCCCACACTTACCCGTTGCTTGTCCCAAGCAACCCATTCAACAACTATTCATAACCTTAAGTGATCAATCATGTAAACCAAACTAAAATATGCCATCCTTCTACTAACTTTCAATCATACCACAAGACACACCCCTCACAAACATCTCTCAGTGACAAGAATTATTAGCATATGATGCTAATACCACTCAATGCGTATGTGTGTGTGCACGACAATAAGCTTGTATAAAAATCAAGTCTCCTCCTAACAAATATCTAGCATGCTCATGAATCAAAAAAAGATTTACGGGTTGTAACGGGACTAGGTGCAAAGGTAGGAAAATGGTGGAATACATATGTAAGAGCTAATTGATTTGACCCGGTTTTTTTTTTATTTCTACTACTACAAAACAAACACCAAATATCTACATACTTCTCACATACTCAACTCTATTGCAACTAAATACTTGTTTTTGTATTTTTCATATTTTTCTCTTTTTTTTTTTTTTTTGAATTCAAACATAAACATAAAAGCTCAACGATATATACACGAACATCAACACTACATACTAAATTTCCTAAACCGGGTCATCTCAAAAGGTAAAATTTATAGGAGTAGGCTTGGGTCGCAACCGAATGGTCTAAGGCTCAAACGTGGCTTTCTAAGGACCAAACCCCCACCCCTCACAATACCAAGCTCATATATGTAAAGTATGAGGTCCAACCCACCAATCCCACACTCTCGCACATCTAGACGAGGCTACCTAAAAGTCCCCTATCATTTTCACAAGCATGCTAACTCTAGGATTTAACAAGAATTCATACACAAGTTCTATTAACACACGACACACACCGCCACTCAAACAAAGAAATATCAATAACAATCATATGTGGCCCAAATTCTCACCAAGAAAAGACTAGGAATAGGTGTCGGCGTGTCAAGCGGGACAAAATCAAGCTTTCAAGTTTTGACAATTTTGCTCGGATTTACAAAAAAATTTAAAATTCCTCAAAAATTTCCCCCATCCCCACACTTGGGATACATTGTCCCAATGTATGGCTTTGAGGGAAGGATCGCTTTTAACCAACAATATTAGCCTTCTCTAATATTCTCAAATCCCAACTTTCTTTTTATAT
>JARYGA010005219.1:0-20088 GCA_030545235.1 Helianthus tuberosus | reverse complement strand
TGATAGAGGTTCTCGACAATGAAAAATCTCCGTAAACTAAATCACACGTGTATATGTTGACATTTAAAAGATATACAGTCAAGAAAATCAAGGGCAATGGTGATATATATGCGGATTAGACACCAAAAAAAACACTCAACAAATGGCTACAATTTAAGGAATGTGTTTAGTGACGGCATCAGACTCCTAATTGATGGAGAAAGGTCTGGTGGCAAGAAAAGCTGTTTCTAGGAGGTTGTCAAATGTTTTTGCTCGACGATTCCATTCTTGGGTGGTTGGTTTGACCGCCTGTTCCTATAACTAGAATCCTAGCCCAGTATATCCCATTTTAATCTTACACCATTGTGAACCTTACGCCTTTTATACTCTCTGATCGAGGTTCTCGGCATTGAAAAATGTTCGTAAACTAAATCACACGTGTATATATTGACATTTAAGAGATATACAGTCAATAAAATCAAGGGCAATGGTGATATATATGCGGATTAGACACCAAAAAAAACACTCAACAAATGGCTACAATATAAGGAATGTGTTTAGTGACGGCATCAGATTCCTAATTGATGGAGAAAGGTCTGGTGGCAAGAAAAGCTGCTCCTAGGAGGTTGTCATGAGTTTTTGCTTGACGATTCCATTCTTGGGTGGTTGGTTTGGCCATAGGTCCTGTAACTCGAATCCTAGCCCGGTATATCCCATTTTAATCTTACCCCATTGTGAACCTTACGCCTTTTTTACTCTCTGATCGAGGTTCCCGGTGTTGAAAAATCTTCGTAAACTAAATCACACGTGTATATGTTGATATTTAAGAGATATACAGTCAATAAAATCAAGGGCAATGGTGATATATATGCGGATTAGACACAAAAAAAAAAACACACAACAAATGGATTCAATTTAAGGATGTGTTTAGTGACGGCATCAGATTCCTAATTGATGGAGAAAGGTCTGGTGGCAAGAAAAGCTGCTTCTAGGAGGTTGTCAAGTGTTTTCGCTCGACGATTCCATTCTTGGGTGGTTGGTTTGGCCCTTGTTCCTGTAACTCGAATCCTAGCCCGGTATTTCCCATTTTAATCTTACACCATTGTGAACCTTAAGCCCTTTTTACTCTCTGATCGAGGTTCTCAGCATTGAAAAATCTTCGTAAACTAAATCACACATGTATATGTTGACATTTATGAGATATACAGTCAAGAAAATCAAGGGCAATGGTGATATATATGCGGATTAGAAAGCAAAAAAAAAAAAAACACTCAACAAATGGCTACAATTTAAGGAATGTGTTTAGTGACGGCATCAGATTCCTAATTGATGGAGAAAGGTCTGGTGGCAAGAAAAGCTGCATCTAGGAGGTTGTCAAGTGTTTTTGCTCGACGATTCCATTCTTTGGTGGTTGGTTTGGCCCTTGTTCCTGTAACTCGAAACCTAGCCCGGTATATCCCATTTTAATTTTACAACATTGTGAACCTTACGCCTTTTTTACTCTCTGATCTAGGTTCTCGGAATTGAAAAATCTTCGTAAACTAAATCACACGTGTATATGTTGACATTTAAGAGATATACAGTCAAGAAAATCAAGGGCAATGGTGATATATATGCGGATTAAACACAAAAAAAAAACACTTAACAAATGGCTACAATTTAAGGAATGTGTTTAGTGACGGCATCAGATTCCTAATTGATGGAGAAAGGTCTGGTGGCAAGAAAAGCTGCTTCTAGGAGGTTGTCAAATGATTTCGCTCGACGTTTCCATTCTTGGGTGGTTGGTTTGGCCCTTGTTCCTGTAACTCAAATCCTATCCCTGTATATCCCATTTTAATTTTACACCATTGTGAACCTTACGCCTTTTTTACTCTCTGATAGAGGTTCTCGACAATGAAAAATCTTCGTAAACTAAATCACACGTGTATATGTTGACATTTAAAAGATATACAGTTATGAAAATCAAGGGCAATGGTGATATATATGCGGATTAGACACCAAAAAAAACACTCAACAAATGGCTACAATTTAAGGAATGTGTTTAGTGACGGCATCTGATTCCTAATTGATGGAGAAAGCTCTGGTGGCAAGAAAAGCTTCATCTAGGAGGTTGTCAATTGTTTTTCGCTCGACGGTTCCATTCTTGGGGGGTTAGTTTGTCCCTTGTTCCTGTAACTCGAATCCTAGCCCGATATATCCCATTTTAATCTTACACCATTGTGAACCTTACGCCTTTTTTACTCTCTGATCGAGGTTCTCGGCATTGAAAAATCTTCGTAAACTAAATCACACGTGTATATGTTGACATTTAAAAGATATACAGTTATGAAAATCAAGGGCAATGGTGATATATATGCGGATTAGACACCAAAAAAAACACTCAACAAATGGCTACAATTTAAGGAATGTGTTTAGTGACGGCATCAGATTCCTAATTGATGGAGAAAGGTCTGGTGGCAAGAAAAGCTGCTTCTAGGAGGTTGTCAAATGATTTCGCTCGACGTTTCCATTCTTGGGTGGTTGGTTTGGCCCTTGTTCCTGTAACTCAAATCCAAGCCCTGTATATCCCATTTTAATTTTACACCATTGTGAACCTTACGCCTTTTTTACTCTCTGATAGAGGTTCTCGACAATGAAAAATCTCCGTAAACTAAATCACACGTGTATATGTTGACATTTAAAAGATATACAGTCAAGAAAATCATGGGCAATGGTGATATATATGCGGATTAGACACAAAAAAAAACACTCAACAAATGGCTACAATTTAAGGAATGTGTTTAGTGACGGCATCTGATTCCTAATTGATGGAGAAAGCTCTGGTGGCAAGAAAAGCTTCATCTAGGAGGTTGTCAATTGTTTTTCGCTCGACGGTTCCATTCTTGGGGGGTTTGTTTGTCCCTTGTTCCTGTAACTCGAATCCTAGCCCGATATATCCCATTTTAATCTTACACCATTGTGAAACTTACGCCTTTCTTACTCTCTAATCGAGGTTCTCGGCATTGAAAAATCTTCGTAAACTAAATCACACGTGTATATGTTGAAATTTAAGAGATATACAGTCAAGAAAATCAAGGGCAATGGTGATATATATGCGGATTAAACACCAAAAAAAAAAAAAACACTCAACAAATGGCTACAATTTAAGGAATGTGTTTAGTGACGGCATTAGATTCCTAATTGATGGAGAAAGGTCTGCTGGCAAGAAAAGCTGCTTCTAGGAGGTTGTCAAGTTTTTCGCTCGACGATTCCATTCTTGGGTGGTTGGTTTGGCCCTTGTTCCTGTAACTCAAATCCTAGCCCGGTATATCCCATTTTAATTTTACACCATTGTGAACCTTATGCCTTTTTTACTCTCTGATCGAGGTTCTCGGCATTGAAAAATCTTCGTAAACTAAATCACATGTGTATATGTTGATATTTAAGAGATATACAGTCAAGAAAATCAAGGGCAATGGTGATATATATGCGGATTACACAGGAAAAAAAAAACACTCAACAAATGGCTACAATTTAAGGAATGTGTTTAGTGACGGCATCAGACTCCTAATTGATGGAGAAAGGTCTGGTGGCAAGAAAAGCTGTTTCTAGGAGGTTGTCAAATGTTTTTGCTCGACGATTCCATTCTTGGGTGGTTGGTTTGACCGCCTGTTCCTATAACTAGAATCCTAGCCCAGTATATCCCATTTTAATCTTACACCATTGTGAACCTTACGCCTTTTATACTCTCTGATCGAGGTTCTCGGCATTGAAAAATGTTCGTAAACTAAATCACACGTGTATATATTGACATTTAAGAGATATACAGTCAATAAAATCAAGGGCAATGGTGATATATATGCGGATTAGACACCAAAAAAAACACTCAACAAATGGCTACAATATAAGGAATGTGTTTAGTGACGGCATCAGATTCCTAATTGATGGAGAAAGGTCTGGTGGCAAGAAAAGCTGCTCCTAGGAGGTTGTCATGAGTTTTTGCTTGACGATTCCATTCTTGGGTGGTTGGTTTGGCCATAGGTCCTGTAACTCGAATCCTAGCCCGGTATATCCCATTTTAATCTTACCCCATTGTGAACCTTACGCCTTTTTTACTCTCTGATCGAGGTTCCCGGTGTTGAAAAATCTTCGTAAACTAAATCACACGTGTATATGTTGATATTTAAGAGATATACAGTCAATAAAATCAAGGGCAATGGTGATATATATGCGGATTAGACACAAAAAAAAAACACACAACAAATGGATTCAATTTAAGGATGTGTTTAGTGACGGCATCAGATTCCTAATTGATGGAGAAAGGTCTGGTGGCAAGAAAAGCTGCTTCTAGGAGGTTGTCAAGTGTTTTCGCTCGACGATTCCATTCTTGGGTGGTTGGTTTGGCCCTTGTTCCTGTAACTCGAATCCTAGCCCGGTATTTCCCATTTTAATCTTACACCATTGTGAACCTTAAGCCCTTTTTACTCTCTGATCGAGGTTCTCAGCATTGAAAAATCTTCGTAAACTAAATCACACATGTATATGTTGACATTTATGAGATATACAGTCAAGAAAATCAAGGGCAATGGTGATATATATGCGGATTAGAAAGCAAAAAAAAAAAACACTCAACAAATGGCTACAATTTAAGGAATGTGTTTAGTGACGGCATCAGATTCCTAATTGATGGAGAAAGGTCTGGTGGCAAGAAAAGCTGCATCTAGGAGGTTGTCAGGTGTTTTTGCTCGACGATTCCATTCTTTGGTGGTTGGTTTGGCCCTTGTTCCTGTAACTCGAAACCTAGCCCGGTATATCCCATTTTAATTTTACAACATTGTGAACCTTACGCCTTTTTTACTCTCTGATCTAGGTTCTCGGAATTGAAAAATCTTCGTAAACTAAATCACACGTGTATATGTTGACATTTAAGAGATATACAGTCAAGAAAATCAAGGGCAATGGTGATATATATGCGGATTAAACACAAAAAAAAAAACACTTAACAAATGGCTACAATTTAAGGAATGTGTTTAGTGACGGCATCAGATTCCTAATTGATAGAGAAAGGTCTGGTGGCAAGAAAAGCTGCTTCTAGGAGGTTGTCAAATGATTTCGCTCGACGTTTCCATTCTTGGGTGGTTGGTTTGGCCCTTGTTCCTGTAACTCAAATCCTATCCCTGTATATCCCATTTTAATTTTACACCATTGTGAACCTTACGCCTTTTTTACTCTCTGATAGAGGTTCTCGACAATGAAAAATCTTCGTAAACTAAATCACACGTGTATATGTTGACATTTAAAAGATATACAGTTATGAAAATCAAGGGCAATGGTGATATATATGCGGATTAGACACCAAAAAAAACACTCAACAAATGGCTACAATTTAAGGAATGTGTTTAGTGACGGCATCTGATTCCTAATTGATGGAGAAAGCTCTGGTGGCAAGAAAAGCTTCATCTAGGAGGTTGTCAATTGTTTTTCGCTCGACGGTTCCATTCTTGGGGGGTTGGTTTGTCCCTTCTTCCTGTAACTCGAATCCTAGCCCGATATATCCCATTTTAATCTTACACCATTGTGAACCTTACGCCTTTTTTACTCTCTGATCGAGGTTCTCGGCATTGAAAAATCTTCGTAAACTAAATCACACGTGTATATGTTGAAATTTAAGAGATATACAGTCAAGAAAATCAAGGGCAATGGTGATATATATGCGGATTAAACACCAAAAAAAAAACACTCAACAAATGGCTACAATTTAAGGAATGTGTTTAGTGACGGCATTAGATTCCTAATTGATGGAGAAAGGTCTGGTGGCAAGAAAAGCTGCTTCTAGGAGGTTGTCAAATGTTTTCGATCGATGATTCCATTCTTGGGTGGTTGGTTTGGCCCTAGTTCCTGTAACTCGAATCCTAGCCCGGTATATCCCATTTTAATCTAACACCATTGTGCACCTTACATCTTTTTTACTCTCTGGTCGAGGTTCTCGGCAATGAAAAATCTTCATAAACTAAATCACACGTGTATATGTTGATATTTAAGAGATATACAGTCAAGAAAATCAATGGCAATTGTGATATATATGCGGATTAGACACAAAAAAAAAACACTCAACAAATGGCTACAATTTACGGAATGTGTTTAGTGACGGCATCAGATTCCTAATTGATAGAGAAAGGTCTGTTGGCAAGAAAAGCTGCTTCTAGGAGGTTGTCAAGTTTTTCGCTCGACGATTCCATTCTTGGGTGGTTGGTTTGGCCCTTGTTCCTGTAACTCAAATCCTAGCCCGGTATATCCCATTTTAATTTTACACCATTGTGAACCTTATGCCTTTTTTACTCTCTGATCGGGGTTCTCGGCATTGAAAAATCTTCGTAAACTAAATCAGATGTGTATATGTTGATATTTAAGAGATATACAGTCAAGAAAATCAAGGGCAATGGTGATATATATGCGGATTAGACAGGAAAAAAAACACTCAACAAATGGCTACAATTTAAGGAATGTGTTTAGTGACGGCATCAGACTCCTAATTGATGGAAAAAGGTCTGGTGGCAAGAAAAGCTGCTTCTAGGAGGTTGTCAAGTGTTTTCGATCGACGATTCCATTCTTGGGTGGTTGGTTTGGCCCTAGTTCCTGTAACTCGAATCCTAGCCCGGTATATCCCATTTTAATCTTACACCATTGTGAACCTTACGCCTTTTTTACTCTCTGATCGAGGTTCTCGTCAATGAAAAATCTTCGTAAACTAAATCACACGTGTATATGTTGACATTTAAGAGATACACAGTCAAGAAAATCAAGGGCAATGGTGATATATATGCGGATTAGACACAAAAAAAAACACACAACAAATGGCTACAATTTAATGAATGTGTTTAGTGACGGCATCAGATTCCTAATTGATAGAGAAAGGTCTGGTGGCAATAAAAGCTGCTTCTAGGAGGTTGTCATATGTTTTCACTCGACGATTCCATTCTTGGGTGGTTGGTTTGGCCCTTGTTCCTGCAACTCAAATCCTAGCTCGGTATATCCCATTTTAATTTTACACCATTGTGAACCTTACGCCTTTTTTACTCTCTGATCGAGGTTCTCGGCAATGAAAAATCTTCGTAAACTAAATCACACGTGTATATGTTGATATTTAAGAGATATACAGTCAAGAAAATCAAGGGCAATGGTGATATATATGCGGATTAGACACAAAAAAAAACACACAACAAATGGATTCAATTTAAGGAATGTGTTTAGTGACTGCATCAGATTCCTAATTGATGGAGAAAGGTCTGGTGGCAAGAAAAGCTGCTTCTAGGAGGTTGTCAAGTGTTTTCGCTCGACGATTCCATTCTTGGGTGGTTGGTTTGGCCCTTGTTCCTGTAACTCGAATCCTAGCCCGGTATATCCCATTTTAATCTTACACCATTGTGAACCTTATACCCGTTTTACTCTCTGATCGAGGTTCTCAGCATTGAAAAATCTTCGTAAAGTAAATCACACGTGTATATGTTGACATTTAAGAGATATACAGTCAAGAAAATCAAGGGCAATGGTGATATATATGCGGATTAGACACCAAAAAAAACACTCAACAAATGGCTACAATTTAAGGAATGTGTTTAGTGACGGCATCTGATTCCTAATTGATGGAGAAAGCTCTGGTGGCAAGAAAAGCTTCATCTAGGAGGTTGTCAATTGTTTTTCGCTCGACGGTTCCATTCTTGGGGGGTTGGTTTGTCCCTTCTTCCTGTAACTCGAATCCTAGCCCGATATATCCCATTTTAATCTTACACCATTGTGAACCTTACGCCTTTTTTACTCTCTGATCGAGGTTCTCGGCATTGAAAAATCTTCGTAAACTAAATCACACGTGTATATGTTGAAATTTAAGAGATATACAGTCAAGAAAATCAAGGGCAATGGTGATATATATGCGGATTAAACACCAAAAAAAAAACACTCAACAAATGGCTACAATTTAAGGAATGTGTTTAGTGACGGCATTAGATTCCTAATTGATGGAGAAAGGTCTGGTGGCAAGAAAAGCTGCTTCTAGGAGGTTGTCAAATGTTTTCGATCGATGATTCCATTCTTGGGTGGTTGGTTTGGCCCTAGTTCCTGTAACTCGAATCCTAGCCCGGTATATCCCATTTTAATCTAACACCATTGTGCACCTTACATCTTTTTTACTCTCTGGTCGAGGTTCTCGGCAATGAAAAATCTTCATAAACTAAATCACACGTGTATATGTTGATATTTAAGAGATATACAGTCAAGAAAATCAATGGCAATTGTGATATATATGCGGATTAGACACAAAAAAAAAACACTCAACAAATGGCTACAATTTACGGAATGTGTTTAGTGACGGCATCAGATTCCTAATTGATAGAGAAAGGTCTGTTGGCAAGAAAAGCTGCTTCTAGGAGGTTGTCAAGTTTTTCGCTCGACGATTCCATTCTTGGGTGGTTGGTTTGGCCCTTGTTCCTGTAACTCAAATCCTAGCCCGGTATATCCCATTTTAATTTTACACCATTGTGAACCTTATGCCTTTTTTACTCTCTGATCGGGGTTCTCGGCATTGAAAAATCTTCGTAAACTAAATCAGATGTGTATATGTTGATATTTAAGAGATATACAGTCAAGAAAATCAAGGGCAATGGTGATATATATGCGGATTAGACAGGAAAAAAAACACTCAACAAATGGCTACAATTTAAGGAATGTGTTTAGTGACGGCATCAGACTCCTAATTGATGGAAAAAGGTCTGGTGGCAAGAAAAGCTGCTTCTAGGAGGTTGTCAAGTGTTTTCGATCGACGATTCCATTCTTGGGTGGTTGGTTTGGCCCTAGTTCCTGTAACTCGAATCCTAGCCCGGTATATCCCATTTTAATCTTACACCATTGTGAACCTTACGCCTTTTTTACTCTCTGATCGAGGTTCTCGTCAATGAAAAATCTTCGTAAACTAAATCACACGTGTATATGTTGACATTTAAGAGATACACAGTCAAGAAAATCAAGGGCAATGGTGATATATATGCGGATTAGACACAAAAAAAAACACACAACAAATGGCTACAATTTAATGAATGTGTTTAGTGACGGCATCAGATTCCTAATTGATAGAGAAAGGTCTGGTGGCAATAAAAGCTGCTTCTAGGAGGTTGTCATATGTTTTCACTCGACGATTCCATTCTTGGGTGGTTGGTTTGGCCCTTGTTCCTGCAACTCAAATCCTAGCTCGGTATATCCCATTTTAATTTTACACCATTGTGAACCTTACGCCTTTTTTACTCTCTGATCGAGGTTCTCGGCAATGAAAAATCTTCGTAAACTAAATCACACGTGTATATGTTGATATTTAAGAGATATACAGTCAAGAAAATCAAGGGCAATGGTGATATATATGCGGATTAGACACAAAAAAAAACACACAACAAATGGATTCAATTTAAGGAATGTGTTTAGTGACTGCATCAGATTCCTAATTGATGGAGAAAGGTCTGGTGGCAAGAAAAGCTGCTTCTAGGAGGTTGTCAAGTGTTTTCGCTCGACGATTCCATTCTTGGGTGGTTGGTTTGGCCCTTGTTCCTGTAACTCGAATCCTAGCCCGGTATATCCCATTTTAATCTTACACCATTGTGAACCTTATACCCGTTTTACTCTCTGATCGAGGTTCTCAGCATTGAAAAATCTTCGTAAAGTAAATCACACGTGTATATGTTGACATTTAAGAGATATACAGTCAAGAAAATCAAGGGCAATGGTGATATATATGCGGATTAGACACCAAAAAAACACTCAACAAATGCCTACAATATAAGGAATGTGTTTAGTGACGGCATCAGATTCCTAATTGATGGAGAAAGGTCTGGTGGCAAGAAAAGCTGCTTCTAGGAGGTTGTCAAGTTTTTCGCTCGACGATTCCATTCTTGGGTGGTTGGTTTGGCCCTTGTTCCTGTAACTCGAATCCTAGCCCGGTATATCCCATTTTAATTTTACACCATTGTGAACCTTACGCCTTTTTTACTCTCTGATCGAGGTTCTCGGCATTGAAAAATCTTCGTAAACTAAATCACATGTGTATATGTTGATATTTAAGAGATATACAGTCAAGAAAATCAAGGGCAATGGTGATATATATGCGGATTAGAAAGGAAAAAAAACACTCAACAAATGGCTACAATTTAAGGAATGTGTTTAGTGACGGCATCAGATTCCTAATTGATGGAGAAAGGTCTGGTGGCAAGCAAAGCTGCTTCTAGGAGGTTGTCAAGTGTTTTCGATCGACGATTCCATTCTTGGGTGGTTGGTTTTAGCCCTAGTTCCTGTAACTCGAATCCTAGCCCGGTATATCCCATTTTAATCTTACACCATTGTGAACCTTACGCCTTTTTTACTCTCTGATCGAGGTTCTCGTCAATGAAAAATCTTCGTAAATTAAATCACACGTGTATATGTTGACATTTAAGAGATACAAAGTCAAGAAAATCAAGGGCAATGGTGATATATATGCGGATTAGACACAAAAAAAAAACACACAACAAATGGCTACAATTTAATGAATGTGTTTAGTGACGGCATCAGATTCCTAATTGATAGAGAAAGGTCTGGTGGCAATAAAAGCTGCTTCTAGGAGGTTGTCATATGTTTTCACTCGATGATTCCATTCTTGGGTGGTTGGATTGTCCCTTGTTCCTGCAACTCAAATCCTAGCTCGGTATATCCCATTTTAATTTTACACCATTGTGAACCTTACGCCTTTTTTACTCTCTGATCGAGGTTCTCGGCATTGAAAAATCTTCGTAAACTAAATCACACGTGTATATGTTGATATTTAAGAGATATACAGTCAAGAAAATCAAGGGCAATGGTGATATATATGCGGATTAGACACAAAAAAAAACACACAACAAATGGATTCAATTTAAGGAATGTGTTTAGTGACGGCATCAGATTCCTAATTGATGGAGAAAGGTCTGGTGGCAAGAAAAGCTGCTTCTAGGAGGTTGTCAAGTGTTTTCGCTCGACGATTCCATTCTTGGATGGTTGGTTTGGCCTTTGTTCCTGTAACTCGAATCCTAGCCCGGTATACCCCATTTTAATCTTACACCATTGTGAACCTTATGCCCGTTTTACTCTCTGATCGAGGTTCTCAGCATTGAAAAATCTTCGTAAAGTAAATCACACGTGTATATGTTGACATTTAAGAGATATACAGCCAAGAAAATCAAGGGCAATGGTGATATATATGCGGATTAGACACCAAAAAAAAACACTCAACAAATGCCTACAATATAAGGAATGTGTTTAGTGACGGCATCAGATTCCTAATTGATGGAGAAAGGTCTGGTGGCAAGAAAAGCTACTCCTAGGAGGTTGTCATGAGTTTTTGCTTGATGATTCCATTCTTGGGAGGTTGGTTTGGCCCTAGTTCCTGTAACTCGAATCCTAGCCCGGTATATCCCATTTTAATCTTACCCCATTGTGAACCTTACGCCTTTTTTACTCTCTGATCGAGGTTCCCGGTGTTGAAAAATCTTCGTAAACTAAATCACACGTGTATATGTTGATATTTAAGATATACACAGTCAAGAAAATCAAGGGCAATCGTGATATATATGCGGATTAGACTAAAAAAAACACACAACAAATTGATTCAATTTAAGGAATGTGTTTAGTGACGGCATCAGATTCCTAATTGATGGAGAAAGGTCTGGTGGCAAGAAAAGCGGCTTCTAGGAGGTTGTCAAGTGTTTTCGCTCGATGATTCCATTCTTGGGTGGTTGGTTTGGCCCTTGTTCCTGTAACTCGAGTCCTAGCCCGGTATATCCCATTTTAATCTTACACCATTGCGAAACTTGTGCCCTTTTTACTCTCTGATCGAGGTTCTCAGCATTGAAAAATCTTCGAAAACTAAATCACACGTGTATATGTTGACATTTATGAGATATACAATCAAGAAAATCAAGGGCAATGGTGATATATATGCGGATTAGACAGCAAAAAAAAAACACTCAACAAATGGCTACAATTTAAGGAATGTGTTTAGTGACGGCATAAGATTCCTAATTGATGGAGAAAGGTCTGGTGGCAACAAAAGCTGCTTCTAGGAGGTTGTCAAGTGTTATTGCTCGACGATTCCATTCTTGGGTGGTTGGTTTGGCCCTTGTTCCTGTAACTCGAAACCTAGCCCGATATATCCCATTTTAATTTTACACCATTGTGAACCTTACCCCTTTTTTACTCTCTGATCTAGGTTCTCAGAATTGAAAAATCTTCGTAAACTAAATCACACGTGTATATGTTGACATGTAAGAGATATACAGTCAAGAAAATCAAGGGCAATGGTGATATATATGCGGATTAGACACCAAAAAAAACACTTAACAAATGGCTACAATTTAAGGAATGTGTTTAGTGACGGCATCAGATTCCTAATTGATGGAGAAAGGTCTGGTGGCAAGAAAAGCTGCTTCTAGGAGGTTGTCAAATGTTTTCGATCGACGATACCATTCTTGGGTGGTTGGTTTGGCCCTTGTTCCTGTAACTCAAATCCTAGCCCAGTATATCCCATTTTAATTTTACACCATTGTGAACCTTACGCCTTTTTTACTCTCTGATAGAGGTTCTCGACAATGAAAAATCTTCGTAAACTAAATCACACGTGTATATGTTGACATTTAAAAGATATACAGTCAAGAAAATCAAGGGCAATGGTGATATATATGCGGATTAGACACCAAAAAAAACACTCAACAAATGGCTACAATTTAAGGAATGTGTTTAGTGACGGCATCTGATTCCTAATTGATGGAGAAAGGTCTGGTGGCAAGAAAAGCTTCATCTTGAAGGTTGTCAATTGTTTTTCGCTCGACGGTTCCATTCTTGGGGGGTTGGTTTGTCCCTTGTTCCTGTAACTCGAATCCTAGCCCGGTATATCCCATTTTAATCTTACACCATTGTGAACCTTACGCCTTTTTTACTCTCTAATCGAGGTTCTCGGCATTGAAAAATCTTCGTAAACTAAATCACACGTGCATATGTTGACATTTAAGAGATATACAGTCAAGAAAATCAAGGGCAATGGTGATATATATGCGTATTAGACACAAAAAAAAAACACTCAACAAATGGCTACAATTTACGGAATGTGTTTAGTGACGGCATCAGATTCCTAATTGATGGAGAATGGTCTGTTGGCAAGAAAAGCTGCTTCTAGGAGGGTGTCAAGTTTTTTCGCTCGACGATTCCATTCTCGGGTGGTTGGTTTGGCCCTTGTTCCTGTAACTCGAATCCTAGCCCGGTATATCCCATTTTAATTTTACACCATTGTGAACCTTACGCCTTTTTTACTCTCTGATCGAGGTTCTCGGCATTGAAAAATCTTCGTAAACTAAATCACATGTGTATATGTGCGGATTAGACAGGAAAAAAAACACTCAACAAATGCCTAAAATTTAAGGAATGTGTTTAGTGACGGCATCAGATTCCTAATTGATGGAGAAAGGTCTGGTGGCAAGAAAAGCTGCTTCTAGGAGGTTTTCAAGTGTTTTCGATCGACGATTCCATTCTTGGGTGGTTGGTTTGGCCCGAGTTCCTGTAACTCGAATCCTAGCCCGGTATATCCCATTTTAATCTTACACCATTGTGAACCTTACGCCTTTTTTACTCTCTGATCGAGGTTCTCGGCAATGAAAAATCTTCGTAAACTAAATCACACGTGTATATGTTGACATTTAAGAGATATACAGTCAAGAAAATCAAGGGCAATGGTGATATATATGCTGATTATACACAAAAAAAAAACACTCAACAAATGGCTACAATTTAAGGAATGTGTTTAGTGACGGCATCAGATTCCTAATTGATGGAGAAAGGTCTGGTGGCAATAAAAGCTGCTTCTAGGAGGTTGTCAAATATTTTCACTCGACGATTCCATTCTTGGGTGGTTGGTTTGGCCCTTGTTCCTGCAACTCAAATCCTAGCTCGGTATATCCCATTTTAATTTTACACCATTGTGAACCTTACGCCTTTTTTACTCTATGATCGAGGTTCTCGGCAATGAAAAATCTTCGTAAACTAAATCACACGTGTATATGTTGATATTTAAGAGATATACAGTCAAGAAAATCAAGGGCAATGGTGATATATACGCGGATTAGACACAAAAAAAACACAAAACAAACGGATTCAATTTAAGGAATGTGTTTAGTGACGGCATCAGATTCCTAATTGATGGTGAAAGGTCTGGTGGCAAGAAAAGCTGCTTCTAGGAGGTTGTCAAGTGTTTTCGCTCGACGATTCCATTCTTGGGTGGTTGGTTTGGCCCTTGTTCCTGTAACTCGAATTCTAGCCCGGTATATCCCATTTTAATCTTACACCATTGTGAACCTTATGCCCTTTTTACTCTCTGATCGAGGTTCTCAGCATTGAAAAATCTTCGTAAACTAAATCACACGTGTATATGTTGACATTTATGAGATATACAGTCAAGAAAATCAAGGGCAATGGTGATATATATGCGGATTAGACACCAAAAAAAACACTCAACAAATGGCTACAATATATGGAATGTGTTTAGTGACGGCATCAGATTCCTAATTGATGGAGAAAGGTCTGGTGGCAAGAAAAGCTGCTCCTAGGAGGTTGTCATGAGTTTTTACTTGACGATTCCATTCTTGGGTGGTTGGTTTGGCCCTAGTTCCTGTAACTCGAATCCTAGCCCGGTATATCCCATTTTAATCTTACCCCATTGTGAACCTTACGCCTTTTTTACTCTCTGATCGAGGTTCTCGGCAATGAAAAATCTTCGTAAACTAAATGACACGTGTATATGTTGATATTTAAGAGATATACAGTCAACAAAATCAAGGGCAATGGTGATATATATGCGGATTAGACACAAAAAAACACACAACAAATGGATTCAATTTAAGGAATGTGTTTAGTGACGGCATCAGATTCCTAATTGATGGAGAAAGGTCTGGTGGCAAGAAAAGCTGCTTCTAGGAGGTTGTCAAGTGTTTTCGCTCGACGATTCCATTCTTGGGTGGTTGGTTTGGCCCTTGTTCCTGTAACTCAAATCCTAGCCCGGTATATCCCATTTTAATCTTACACCATTGTGAACCTTATGCCCTTTTTACTCTCTGATCAAGGTTCTCAGCATTGAAAAATCTTCGTAAACTAAATCACACGTGTATATGTTGGCATTTATGAGATATACAGTCAAGAAAATCAAGGGCATTGGTGATATATATGCGGATTAGACACCAAAAAAAAAACACTCAACAAATGGCTACAATATAAGGAATGTGTTTAGTGACGGCATCAGATTCCTAATTGATGGAGAAAGGTCTGGTGGCAAGAAAAGCTGCTCCTAGGAGGTTGTCATGAGTTTTTGCTTGACGATTCCATTCTTGGGTGGTTGGTTTGGCCTTAGTTCCTGTAACTCGAATCCTAGCCCGGTATATCCCATTTTAATCTTACCCCATTGTGAACCTTACGCCTTTTTTACTCTCTGATCAAGGTTCCCGGTGTTGAAAAATCTTCGTAAACTAAATCACACGTGTATATGTTGATATTTAAGAGATATACAGTTAAGAAAATCAAGGGCAATGGTGATATATATGCGGATTAGACACAAAAAAACACACAACAAATGGATTCAATTTAAGGAATGTGTTTAGTGACGGCATCAGATTCCTAATTGATGGAGAAAGGTCTGGTGGCAAGAAAAGCTGCTTTTAGGAGGTTGTCAAGTGTTTTCGCTCGACGATTCCATTCTTGGGTGGTTGGTTTGGCCCTTGTTCCTGTAACTCGAATCCTAGCCCGGTATATCCTATTTTAATCTTACACCATTGTGAACCTTATGCCCTTTTTACTCTCTAATCGAGGTTCTCAGCATTGAAAAATCTTCGTAAACTAAATCACGCGTGTATATGTTGACATTTATGAGATATACAGTCAAGAAAATCAAGGGCAATGGTGATATATATGCGGATTAGACAGCAAAAAAAAAACACTCAACAAATGGCTACAATTTAAGGAATGTGTTTAGTGACGGCATCAGATTCCTAATTGATGGAGAAAGGTCTGGTGGCAAGAAAAGGTGCTCCTAGGAGGTTGTCATGAGTTTTTGCTTGACGATTCCATTCTTGGGTGGCTAGTTTGGCCCTAGTTCCTGTAACTCGAATCCTAGCCCGGTATATCCCATTTTTATCTTAGCCCATTGTGAACCTTACACCTTTTTTACTCTCTGATCGAGGTTCCCGGTGTTGAAAAATCTTCGTAAACTAAATCACACGTGTATATGTTGATATTTAAGAGATATACAGTCAAGAAAATCAAGGGCAATGGTGATATATATGCGGATTAGACACAAAAAAAACACACAACAAATGGATTCAATTTAAGGAATGTGTTTAGTGACGGCATCAGATTCCTAATTGATGAAGAAAGGTCTGGTGACAAGAAAAGTTGCTCCTAGGAGGTTGTCATGAGTTTTTGCTTGACGATTCCATTCTTGGGTGGTTGGTTTGGCCCTAGTAACTGTAACTCAAATCCTAGCTCCGTATATCCCATTTTAATTTTACACCATTGTGAACCTTACGCCTTTTTTACTCTCTGATCAAGGTTCTCGGCAATGAAAAATCTTCGTAAACTAAATCACACGTGTATATGTTGATATTTAAGAGATATACAGTCAAGAAAATCAAGGGCAATGGTGATATATATGCGGATTAGACACAAAAAAAAAACACACAACAAATGGATTCAATTTAAGGAATGTGTTTAGTGACGGCAACAGATTCCTAATTGATGGAGAAAGGTCTGGTGGCAAGAAAAGCTGCTTCTAGGAGGTTGTCAAGTGTTTTCGCTCGACGATTCCATTCTTGGGTGGTTGGTTTGGCCCTTGTTCCTGTAACTCGAATCCTAGCCGGGTATATCCCATTTTAATCTTACACCATTTTGAACCTTATGCCCTTTTTACTCTCTGATCAAGGTTCTCAGCATTGAAAAATCTTCGTAAACTAAATCACACATGTATATGTTGACATTTATGAGAAATACAGTCAAGAAAATCAAGGGCAATGGTGATATATATGCGGATTAGACACAAAAAAAAAACACTCAACAAATGGCTACAATATAAGGAATGTGTTTAGTGACGGCATCAGATTCCTAATTGATGGAGAAAGGTCTGGTGGCAAGAAAAGCTGCTTCTAGGAGGTTGTCAAATGTTTTCGCTCGACGATTCCATTCTTGGGTGGTTGGTTTCGCCCCTGTTCCTATAACTAGAATCCTAGCCCAGAATATCCCATTTTAATCTTACACCATTGTGAACCTTACGCCTTTTATACTCTCTGATCGAGGTTCTCAGCATTGAAAAATCTTCGTAAACTAAATCACACGTGTATATGTTGACATTTATGAGATATACAGTCAAAAAAATCAAGGGCAATGGTGATATATATGCGGATTAGACACCAAAAAAAAACACTCAACAAAAGGCTACAATATAAGGAATGTGTTTAGTGACGGCATCAGATTTCTAATTGATGGAGAAAGGTCTGGTGGCAAGAAAAGCTGCTCCTAGGAGGTTGTCATGAGTTTTTGCTTGACGATTCCATTCTTGGGTGGTTGGTTTGGCCCTAGTTCCTGTAACTCGAATCCTAGCCCGGTATATCCCATTTTAATCTTACACCATTATGAACCTTACGCCTTTTTACTCCCTGATCGAGGTTCTCAGCAATGAAAAATCTTCGTAAACTAAATTACACGTGTATATGTTGACATTTAAGAGATATACAGTCAAGAAAATCAAGGGCAATGGTGATATATATGCGGATTAGACACAAAAAAAAAAACACTCAACAAATGGCTACAATTTAAGGAATGTGTTTAGTGACGGCATCAGATTCCTAATTGATGGAGATAGGTCTGGTGGCAATAAAAGCTGCTTCTAGGAGGTTGTCAAACGTTTTCACTCGACGATTCCATTCTTGGGTGGTTGGTTTGGCCCATGTTCCTGCAACTCAAATCCTAGCTCGGTATATCCCATTTTAATTTTACACCATTGTGAACCTTACGCCTTTTTTACTCTCTGATCGAGGTTCTCGGCAATGAAAAATCTTCGTAAACTAAATCACACGTGTCTATGTTGACATTTAAAAGATATACAGTCTAGAAAATCAATGGCAATGGTGATATATATGCGGATTAGACACAAAAAAACACACAACAAATGGATTCAATTTAAGGAATGTGTTTAGTGACGGCATCAGATTCCTAATTGATGGAGAAAGGTCTGGTGGCAAGAAAAGCTGCTTCTAGGAGGTTGTCAAGTGTTTTCGCTCGACGATTCCATTCTTGGGTGGTTGGTTTGGCCCTTGTTCCTGTAACTCAAATCCTAGCCCGGTATATCCCATTTCAATCTTACACCATTGTGAACCTTATGCCCTTTTTACTCTCTGATCGAGGTTCTCAGCATTGAAAAATCTTCGTAAACTAAATCACACGTGTATATGTTGACATTTATGAGATATACAGTCAAGAAAATCAAGGGCAATGGTGATATATATGCGGATTAGACACCAAAAAAAACACTCAACAAATGGCTACAATATAAGGAATGTGTTTAGTGACGGCATCAGATTCCTAATTGATGGAGAAAAGTCTGGTGGCAAGAAAAGCTGCTCCTAGGAGGTTGTCATGAGTTTTTGCTTGACGATTCCATTCTTGGGTGGTTGGTTTGGCCCTAGTTCCTGTAACTCGAATCCTAGCCCGGTATATCCCATCTTAATCTTACCCCATTGTGAACCTTACGCCTTTTTTACTCTCTGATCAAGGTTCCCGGTGTTGAAAAATCTTCGTAAACTAAATCACACGTGTATATGTTGATATTTGAGAGATATACAGTTAAGAAAATCAAGGGCAATGGTGATATATATGCGGATTAGACACAAAAAAACACACAACAAATGGATTCAATTTAAGGAATGTGTTTAGTGACGGCATCAGATTCCTAATTGATGGAGAAAGGTCTGGTGGCAAGAAAAGCTGCTTTTAGGAGGTTGTCAAGTGTTTTCGCTCGACGATTCCATTCTTGGGTGGTTGGTTTGGCCCTTGTTCCTGTAACTCGAATCCTAGCCCGGTATATCCCATTTTAATCTTACACCATTGTGAACCTTATGCCCTTTTTACTCTCTAATCGAGGTTCTCAGCATTGAAAAATCTTCATAAACTAAATCACACGTGTATATGTTGACATTTATGAGATATACAGTCAAGAAAATCAAGGGCAATGGTGATATATATGCGGATTAGACAGCAAAAAAAAAACACTCAACAAATGGCTACAATTTAAGGAATGTGTTTAGTGACGGCATCAGATTCCTAATTCATGGAGAAAGGTCTGGTGGCAAGAAAAGGTGCTCCTAGGTGGTTGTCATGAGTTTTTGCTTGACGATTCCATTCTTGGGTGGTTAGTTTGGCCCTAGTTCCTGTAACTCGAATCCTAGCCCGGTATATCCCATTTTTATCTTACACCATTGTGAACCTTACGCCTTTTATACTCTCTGATCGAGGTTCTCAGCATTGAAAAATCTTCGTAAACTAAATCACATGTGTATATGTTGACATTTATGAGTTATACAGTCAAAAAAATCACGGGCAATGGTGATATATATGCGGATTAGACACCAAAAAAAAACACTCAACAAATGGCTACAATATAAGGAATGTGTTTAGTGACGGCATCAGATTTCTAATTGATGGAGAAAGGTCTGGTGGCAAGAAAAGCTGCTCCTAGGAGGTTGTCATGAGTTTTTGCTTGACGATTCCATTCTTGGGTGGTTGGTTTGGCCCTAGTTCCTGTAACTCGAATCCTAGCCCGGTATATCCCATTTTAATCTTACACCATTATGAACCTTACGCCTTTTTACTCTCTGATCGAGGTTCTCGGCAATGAAAAATCTTCGTAAACTAAATTACACGTGTATATGTTGACATTTAAGAGATATACAGTCAAGAAAATCAAGGGCAATGGTGATATATATGCGGATTAGACACAAAAAAAAAAAACACTCAACAAATGGCTACAATTTAAGGAATGTGTTTAGTGACGGC
>JARYGA010005218.1:10000-11902 GCA_030545235.1 Helianthus tuberosus | reverse complement strand
GAGATTCAGCCCTGCGTCGCTCAGATTCGTCCCTCCCCACCCAAGACCCCAACCCAAAAAAGTTCCTAAGGGTTTCTTCCGAGAGGCTGTGCTAGCACACTTGTGAGAATATCACAAGTGTTGAATAATTCTACAAGTGTTGGAAAATTTCACAAGTGTTCGAAATTTTACAAGTGTTGGCTAGAACCGCTTTCACAAGGGTATGGCAGATTATGATCCATTGAAAAACGTAATGTCTGTTCCTGACACTTTGCCTTTTACTCAGAATGTATATATAGGGGGACTAGGGGATATCCATAAACCCCGGGGTCCTCGCAAGGGTGGCTAGCAAAAACGCAAAAAGAGGCTAGACGTGTAAACTAAC
This sequence comes from Helianthus tuberosus, assembly GCA_030545235.1. NCBI lineage: Eukaryota > Viridiplantae > Streptophyta > Magnoliopsida > Asterales > Asteraceae > Helianthus > Helianthus tuberosus. Next base: position 11,538 of record JARYGA010005218.1, on the reverse strand, counting down.
CACGATGCCTTTGTGAGCAGGCACAGTGCCTTGCCGAATACCCACATCGTTATAGCCATGCAGTGCCACCGTGCATTGTTAACACGCCAAGTGCCTTGCCCAAGCCCCACATCGTCCCAACTCGATGCCTTGTTAACAGGTCAAGCGTCATGCCCACAGGAGGTTATCGTAGTGAACGGGCGACGATGACTGGTGAGCTAGGCACGATGCCGTGTTAACATGCCAATGGCCTGACACACGCCACACGTCGTTCCAACACGTTACCCGGCAACAGGTCCTAGATGTCTGGCCACCGGGAATAACGACCAGGATCCATGTGACTTATTCGTGGTGATCCAACCACAACGGGCCCGAACCAGGCCCAACGACACATCGGGCCCGAACAAGGACCAACGAAGACCTGACCCGAGAACGTGAAGTGGTGACCCGATAAGAACGCCTGTATAAAGTTTGGTGTCGATACGAGTATAACGGGCCCGATCCAAGGCCCAACCACACAACGGGTCCGATCAAGGTCTCCGGTCAACACATCGGGCCCGATCGAGGTCTCCGGTCAACAACCACGTCAAGTTTGGTGTCGAAACGAGTACAACTGGGACGATCCAAGGCCCAACGATACATCGGGCCCGAACAAGGCCCAATAAAAAAACAGACCCGAGAACGTGAAGTCGTGATCGCAAACCACGTAAGAATGTCCCGTGAACAACTTCACAAAGTTTGGTGTCGATCCGAGCATAACGGGCCCAACCCAAGGCCCAACGACATCGGGCCCGAACAAGGCCCGTTCAACACGTTGACCCGAAACGTGAAGCCGTGGCCCGACACCACCATAAAAATGTCCGCGAGCAACGGTGTCAACTTTCGTGGCGATCCGACGTACAACGGGCCCGATCCAAGGCCCAACGACACATCGGGCCCGAACAAGGCCCAAATGAAGACCTCACCCGAGAACGTGAACTCCTGTTCGCAAACCACGTAAGAATGGCCCGTGAACAACCTGTACAAAGTTTGGTGTCGATCCGAGCACAACGGGCCCGACCCAAGGCCCAACGACAAATCGGGCCCGAACATGGCCCGGTCAACACGTTGACCCGAGACGTGAAGCCGTGACCCGATACCACCATAAGAATGCCCGTGAACAACCGTGTCAGCTTTCGTGGCTATCCGACGTCGTTTGGTGGTGTTACGAAGAATCCCGAGAAAACAAACTTACCGGGCCCGCAGGCCCATGGGCCCGAATCCAGATTATTATTTCCCAAGACCACCGTCAACTTGTCCCGATGGCTCACATGAAGTTTGGTGCCGTTCCGACCTCGTTTGATACGGTTATGGTTGAACCACACGGGCGCTCGGTCCCGACCCGAGCCCAGTCAACGTTTTGACCCGATCAAATCAGCCCGTGACCCGAAACCACCCTACTTGGGCCCTACAACAGCCACGTAAAGTTTCGGGATGATCCGACGTTCTTTCATGGGGTTACGGACAATCCACGTCAAACAAGCGTCACGGGCCGACCGAGCCGGGCCAACGGGCCCTCG
>JARYGA010005217.1:0-26630 GCA_030545235.1 Helianthus tuberosus | reverse complement strand
ATCTAGTGGGAGAATCGATGCAGATATCGATGAATTGTTAGGAGAAGCTGCAGCAAGGAATGTGATGTCTGTTGTTAGTGACATGCAAAAACCGAAATAAACTAGTAGCTAAAGTAAGTCGGATATCGAACCAGAGGAGGATTGTGGAAAGTGTCGAATGAAAAGTATTAATTAATTACTACTGAATTAGAAAATCGGTGTGCTTGATTATAAGAATTATCTAAATTAACGAATAAAAATTAAGAAAAAGATTGAGTTGTAATAAACAATGATGAGAAAAGGTGATCACTCCGGGATTCAGATTCTGTAATTACTGATAACCTAGTTCTGATTTTATTGGATGCTATTGATTGAATAGTAAATCTGTCACATCTACCAATTACCTATGCAGTTCAAAAACTTAATATTAATTGATCAGATAAATATTAAAACAAGCATACATAGGAATCATTCAATCAACAAAAGCATAATTGGATTCAACACATAATTATAACTCTGACTGTCACTCAGGATTTGTCTGTCACACAAATTATATAATCATGCAAATAGTCGGCTGTCACCCGACTACAAATCCAAATCTCAATACAAACAGAAACTAGAATTAAAAGCGTCTTACACAATCATTCACCCGAAGTGTTCACGAGAGAATTAGCCGCTCATCTCGGTTGAATGATCTTCACTGGCTTGATACCCGGTTGAAAAACCCTTTTCTCTTTTGCCGTCGAGATCGATGATGTATTGATGTGTTTTCTCTTTTTATGTTGCCGCCCCCAAAGAATCCATGAGATGTATCTCGGCCCAATCCAAAAGTCCAAGTCTGCCTCCCAAAGAAGTCCACGTACGGGCTGCCATTATGTTTCTCTAATCCACAAGCCCACATGTGTGTGATCATGATGTCAGATTAATGAAAATTCATTAATTCCCACTAACGTTACGTGTTGATATATGATAATTGTTTTGACTCTTTTGTGTCCTACAAGTCTGCATATGATGTCCCCACTAGCCATCCAACGTTTGCCATCAAGTGATGATCAAAATCTTGGCCTCTAAAGGTCACGTGCTCGTTCAGAAGTCAGCACAATCTATCGGCCCAATAGAGATCCTCCAAAGTCAAAACAGTCTTCCAACATATGTATGCGTGATGTATGTTGGCTGCCACTTCAAAAATTAATTAATGTCTCACGTGAATGGCTGCCAATCTCTAAAAGTACCTGCCATGTGCCACCAAGTCTTGTAGGATTTTTATTTTTTATTTTTTTTAACAAACATATAAAATCCATCCAAGACATTCGCTGCCTTATGCCTTCAACCGTAACCTACGGACCGTAAGCCGTAGGCTACGGTCCGTAGTTTCTGTTTCTTGTTCTCTTTTCAGTTGTAAGCTATGCACTGAGTCCGTAAGTTACGATCCCAACATTCTGTTTCTTTGGCTTTGCATGCATTCCAATTCCAACTTTACATAATTTACCAACAAGCCCGAGACTTCGGTATGTTGCATTTCTTTCACATTCAAACTCCATTTTGACTCGTAACGGCTCACGAATAATGTAGCGTGTCTTGACTATCATCCTTGATAATTCTGCTTCATCACTAAATCCTCCAAACTTCACCGAATTACGCCGATTAACCTGTAAAACCACATACTTGCGTAGTTAACATATTCAAAGCATATAATTACGTAAACGACAATAAATCACACAAGATAAGCACGTTAACACTCGGATTTCACAACCTACATCAGAATGATAGAAGATCTATTCTGGTGGATCAAGCTGCTTATTCTTCTTCTTTTCTTCTTTCAGCCTTTATGGCTAATGGCGGCAATTCATCAAGCCAGGTATGTGTCGATGAACCAACTGTTGTTAATTGTGATAATTGTGCTAGCTTAAGTGTTAAATGTGCTGATTTAGATGCTAATATGTCTGAGTTGCAAAGCAAACATGATGCTTTAAATGCTAAGTTGTCTGTCTTGCAAAACAAACATGTTTTATTTGATGCTAAGTGGTGTGATTTTCAAAGCAAACATAAGGATTTGCAAAACAAATTTAAAGTGACAAATATGCACAATCAAAAGTTGATAGTGGATCTTTCGAAATGCAAAGAGGCTAACATGTTTTATGAAAATCATGAAAAGGAATTTAAAACGATGGTTGCAACTTTAAGAAAAGATAAAACCGAACTGACAAAAATGGTTTCAAGAAAACAAATTGACATAATCATTTATATCAATCATCTTGAAAGCATGCAAAAAGAGTTAGCCTGCACAAAGTGTGAAAGTGAGGCGATCCGGCTTAAACTAGACAATTATTCTAACTCTAGATATGTGCTGGATCACATCATTGGCACACAAAAAGAGAAAAAGGATGTCACGTGCATTGGATATAAGAAATGTCCACCACCTGTTAGACAAAATTATGATGCACTGCCTGATGAGGAGTATAGAACTCATTATGAAGAATCTGTTCCTTTAGACATTGCGGAATTTGCAACGGGACTTGGATACCAACAGGAAATATCATCAATTCGGATGTGTCAGCAGATACTTTTGTAACTGCTGAACAAAATCTGGATCCTCCAATCATTGTTGAGGATACTGATTCTTCAGATGATGAATCTAATGATACCGACTCAGCACAGTCAGATGCGGTAATCAAAGAAGAGGACATACCTCTCGAGAATCATATTCTGTGTGATCCTCCCGCAAAACCTACTACGACTGTTCTGACCGAGTCCACGTCTACTTCCTCACAAGAGTCTGAGAGTGTGAATTTGTTGTACACTCTTATTGGTGATGATAAAATCTACTCTGACAAAGATTTTCCTATTAAGAATTTTAATCAATCTTTAATTAGTAAAATTTTTGAGGATTCAACAAGTAAGTTCTTGGGAAAGACAGGATCACATGTTGTGGTAACACAATGTCCTCCGATTCCAAGAGCTGAAATTCGCAAACAAAATGGCAATAAAAAATTACCAACTGAGAAAGTTCAGCAAAATCGCACCAAACCTAAAAGTAACTCACCGACTCAATGGCAAAAGAAACAGACCAAGAAAAAGGACAAGAAAGTGAACTTTGTGAAATCGAAGGGAACAGATAAACTTGAAACATTTTCCAATAAATCTAACTTAGATCATGTCATTCAAGTTAATTCTTTGAAAAGAAACGAACCAAACAGTTCAAAACCTAGTACCTCGGGATCACAAAGTTCATCGACAAGACAATCACATGATACTGCGGGGTTTGTAGAACGTAGATCATGTTTTTCATGTGGCACATTTGGACATATTATTCGAAATTGTCCATATCTTCATAAACAAAAAGCCAAAGTTGATGATCCCCGTGACCAAATTGACCGCAAGCGATCTGTTTCATCAAAACCAGATCCCCGTCTTGTAAAAGAAAGGGAAAAGAAACAGAAACGCCAACAGGTCAAGAAAATTAAAAAGGTGATTAAAACCGATGTGGTTAACAAAACATCTGTTTCTGTCAAACCAGACAATTTAAAAACTTCAGACAATCATGAAGTTAAGATTTTAAAGAATAACACTGGTAAAACAAAACAGACCTGGAAACCAAAAACGGTTATTGAATCCGGGGGAACATCACAATTTCCACAACATCGAGAAGTTCAAGTAACTTACGTTGATGAAAATGGAAGACCCAAGACCACAAAGGCTTGGGTCCCCATCTCCAACTAATCATGTGAGTACATGTGCAGGGTGTTCCAGGGGGAACTTTCAGCAGTCATTGGATTGTTGATAGTGGGGCATCCAGGCACATGACAGGCGACATGAAACTTCTCTACGACATTAAATATATTAGAGGAGGTTATGTTGCTTTTGCTGGAGATAAAGGCGGATATATTACAGGAGAAGGAATGGTATCCATCAGGGTTGTAAGTTTTGACAAGATCAACTTTGTACAACAACTTGATCACAATCTTCTCAGCGTTTCACAAATATGTGATAAGCAGTTTTCAGTACACTTTGATGCAAATGGATGTTACGTGCTGAAACCCGGCTTCAAGATTCCAAAAGAATGGATTCTCTTATCTGCTCCAAGGATAAACGATTTGTATGTCCTTGATATGAGCCAAGCTATAACAACGACTGCACAAGCAACTTGTTTCATTACAAAAGCCACGGAAAAAGACTCAATCTCTTGGCACAGACGTATGGGTCACATTCACTTACACAAAAGAGTAAATTGCAATTTTACCCCCTGAGGTTAGGGGTGATTGGCACTCTTACCCCCCCCTAAGGAAATAATTGCAATTTTACCCCTCACTGTTAACTCTTATGTCGCAACATTACCCCCTATACTCAATTTTGTTGACTAATCTGTTGACTTGGTGATGAAATGACTATTTTACCCTTTTATTTTACCCCCTGTGTTTTGTTTACTCTGTAATATTACCCCCTGCCACCATTGCCACCGCCATTCACCACCACAACCACCACTGCCACCTCCAACCACCACCCTCAACCACCACTGCCACCGCCATTCACCACCACAACTACCACTGCCATCTTCTTCCTGCCCCTCTCTCTCTCTCTCTAAAAAAACCCACCACCCGCCTTCATCTTCAACAATCACCACCGTCATCTCCACCACAGCCACCTCCCTCAACCACCTCCAGCCACCACCCTTTCGGTAGAATCAAAATCGATAACGGTAATCAAATTTTCATGTGTCAAATTCAGAGTTCATTGTCTCTTAAAACAAATACATACCAACCGAGTTGCCTAGCCAAGATACGGATCCGCTCTGTAAATTCTGATTTTGCTCAAAATAATTCCCATCGTCATAGCCTCTATATATGGAACAACAGTAGTAGTAGCAGCAGCAGCATCAACATAATCATTATCATCATCGTCATCAACATATCCATTCCCATAAAGGGGAGATTTGTTTAATCAAACATACTAGGTTACGAAATCATGGGCTCAATTAAGATATTGTTAATTGGTAAACTGGAAACAGTTATATCAAAAGTCAAAACCCCAAATGCAAGAGTTGTACGAATCATAAAAAATCAAACCAAAATATGAAAAAGAAAGAAGAATTAAGATGAAACCCCAAATGCAAGATGAAACCCCTCAGGCAAAGGAAGGAGGCTCAAATATGTTTACCACCTCCGGTGAGTCTCCAACTGGATAACGGCGGTGGTTAGGTGGTGCGTGGGTACGGCGGCGATTTGTTTAACCCCAAAAGATAGAAACATCCCGGTCAGAGCGATCGAGTTTGTCCTTGCTGGTGGTTCGCCGGTGGTTAGGAGGCGGTGGTGGGGTATGGCGGCGATTTGTTTAACCCCAAAAGATAGAAACATCCCGGTCAGAGCGATCAAGAGCGATCGAGTTTGTCCTTGCTGGTGGTTCGCCGGTGGTTAGGAGGCGGTGGTGGGGTACGGCGGCGATAGGTGGTGCGTGTGTTCGTTTCTCCCTCAAACTGTGGTGGTGCTCTCTGTGGTGGTGCTCTCTGTGGGGTACGGCGAAGATCAAGTATATTTGACCAAATATTACGAAATCATGGGCTCAATTAATATATATAATAACAATAATAATAAAAATAATAATATAATAATAAATATAGGGTAAGATTACCAAAATACCCTCAACTATTAGGGTCAAACTAATGTTGACTGAGGACGGGGGGTAATGTTGCGACATAAGAGTTAATAGTGAGGGGTAAAATTGCAATTATTTCCTTAGGGGGGGTAAGAGTGCCAATCACCCCTAACCTCAGGGGGTAAAACTGCAATTTACTCTACACAAAATGAATCATTTGGTGACGAATGAATTAGTGAATGGTGTTCTTCTTAAAAATTTCCATCTTCAAGACGTCTGTGTTTCATGCCAAAAAGGAAAGCAAACGAAGAAAGGACATCTGACAAAGAAGATCAATACGGTGGCAGTTCCTCTTGAACGTTTGCACATGGATTTGTTTGGTCCTGTCAAGCACAAAAGCATCAGGAATGATCAATACTGCCTCGTGATAACGGATGTTTATTCAAGATTTTCTTGGGTGGCGTTTATGGCTCACAAGAGTGCAACTTTCGGTATTATCAAAAACTTGATCATTCAGATTGAGAATTTGTATAAGTTGAAGGTTAGACGAATACGCAGCGACAATGGTACTGAATTTAAAAATCAAGCCATGGCGGAGTTTTGCACATCAAAAGGTATTCTTCACGAATTTAGTGCGGCTTATACTCGTTAACAGAACGGCGTCGTTGAACGTAAGAACCATACATTGATCGAGACTGCTAGGACTATGTTGGTGGAGTTGCAGTTGCCCATTCCATTCTGGAGTGAAGCTGTGGCCTCTGCAAGTTACACGATGAATCGAGTCCTTACAGTCAAAAGACACAACAAGACCTGCTTTGAGCTTCTTCACAAACGGAAACCAGATTTGTCATATCTTGAACCGTTTGGAGCTCCTTGCACAATGATCGATCCCTATGGAAAGTTTGGGGCAAAAGCTATTGAAGGTCACTTTCTTGGTTATGCCACCCCTAACTTAAGAGTCTGGAATCTACAGACTAACACGGTTGAGGAATGGTCTGAAGTCAGAGTACAAAGGCACACTCTACCAGTCAAAAATCCAGGTCAACCATGGATGTTTGAGTACGATGACTTTTTCAATTCGATCATTGTTGAAGCAGTTGAAGAAAATGTTGCGGCAAGGATGTTTTTCGAGAGTGACAACGCAACAGATTCACCGTTGGTTCATCCAATCATTGTCAATCAAGAACCATCTTCAGTGAACAATAATGCTCTCGACAATGAGGATTTTCAAGATGCAACCGAACTGAACGAATCTTCAGAGGATGAAGAATTTCTTGATGCAGATCAAGAAGGTCCTACATCAGCAGTACATGGTACTTCAGAGGCTACACCTCCAGTGGACGCCCCTAAAACAGCTGAAGCTACTGCATCATCCTCTTCGGCAGTTCCGGGTATTGAATTAGTTGTTGATCTAAATCTCAACAATCTGGGTACAAATATTCCAGTTCAAGATAATCCAGAAACAAGGATTCACAATACCCATCCTCAACAAAACATCATCGGTAATGTACAGAGTGGCATTCAAACAAGAAACATGTTGCGAAATAACAACAACGCAGGCCTGTATGCGACGATTCGAGAATCTGGTCAACAAAACGATTGGTTTTTCGCGTGTTATGTCTCACAGGAAGAGCCAAGAATTTGGAAAGACGCTTTGAAAGATAACTCTTGGGTTGAAGCTATGCAGGAAGAACTGCAATAATTCCAGAAACTTGGTGTCTGGAAGCTCGTAGAGAAACCTGCTAGTTATAAGAAGATCGGTACCCGTTGGGTGTATAAATGCAAAAAGGACGACCGTGGAATCGTTATTCGCAACAAAGCTAGATTGGTTGTTCAAGGTTTTCGTCAGATTGAAGGTATAGACTACAACGAAGTGTATGCACCTGTTGCACGTCTGGAAGCAATTCGGATCTTTCTGGCTTATGCCTCATTCAAAGGATTCAAGGTTTACCAGATGGACGTCAAAAGTGCATTCTTACATGGTCTAGTGGAAGAAGAGGTGTATGTTGAACAGCCTCCAGGTTTTGAAGATCCTATCCAACCCGATCGGGTTTGGTTGCTGAACAAAGCTCTCTATGGTCTACATCAAGCACCGCGAGCTTGGTACGCAACCTTATCTAATTATCTGCTGGAGAATGGATTTCGCAGAGGTCTTAGCGATTGCACTCTCTTCATAAAAGAACAAGATGGAGATCTTCTACTGGTTCAGGTATATGTGGATGATATTATATTTGGTTCTACTAATAATGTTATGTGTAGGGATTTCGAGCGTGTAATGCAGGATAAATTCGAGATGAGCGCTATGGGGGAGATGACTTTCTTTTTGGGCTTGCAAGTGCAACAAATGAAGTCTGGGATTTTCATCCATCAGACTAAGTATGTTCAAGACATCTTGAGCTGATTCCAGATGTTTGACACATCGCCCATTGGTACCCCACTGCAGCAAAATCATGGAATTAATCCAGACTTGAAGGGTGAAGTTGTTAGCTCTTCATACTACCGCGCGATGATTGGATCCCTTATGTACCTCACAGCATCAAGACCAGATATAATGTATCCAACATGCCTGCTAGCCAGATATCAAGTGAACCCGAAGGCCTCACATCTTACAGCTGGAAAAATGATTTTTCGTTATTTGAAGGGTTGCCCAGACACCGGTCTATGGTACCCTAAGGATGATAACTTTGAACTAGTCGCTTTCAGTGATTCTGATTCTGGCGGATGCAAAATCGACGGCAAATCCACAACGGCTGGATGCCAGTTTTTAGGAAATCGCCTCGTAACATGGCAGTGCAAGAAGCAGACTTGTGTCGCTACATCAACTTGTGAAGCTGAATACATTGCTGCCTCAAGTTGTTGCTCCCAAGTCCTGTGGATACAACAGCAAATGCGCGATTACGGTTTTGAATTCCTAACTACTCCTATTTTAGTCGATAATTCTGCTACTTTATCTATCACTAGAAATCCTGTGTAGCATTCAAAGACCAAACACATCGAAATTAAGTATCACTTCATACGTGATTGCTTTGATAAAAGGCTTATCGATGTTGTTAAAGTCCATACTGATGACCAACATGCCGACCTTTTTACCAAAGCATTTGATAAATCAAGATTTGACTTTTTTACTATTGGTAAACGGCATTAAGGTCAAGCAAGAGTAATCCGCATCAGAAAATCGTTTTTGTAAATATCTTTGTGTTTTTAAAATTATTTTAAGTTTGTAGATTTTAGGGGGAGTAATTCCAAATTTGAAAAATTCAAAAACATCGAAAAATTTCAAAACCCAAAAACATAGAAAAACAAAAATGAGTTTCCTGGCGAGTAAAAGAGAAAATGATAGTACATCAGTGGTCTGTCCAAACCTTTTTAAACTGAAATGCAAAATGAAAAACGATAAGCAGCTCTATATAAGATGTATCGGTAGGCTCACAATCATCTTAAAGTGTGCAGGGTGATATAAACCTAAATCGACTAAAGACCAGGTGGGAACCATTCATTGGGATATGGTCTTAGTACCGAAATTTCGTTTGAGAGATTGCCGAGGTTCTGAGATATGTGGTCTTTATGCTGTTTATCATTTGGGTATCATGGTTGTTTCTTTTACCGAAACAAACGGAGACGAAGTCTAGATCTTCCATGATATCATACATACGTGTACATACTGCATACGACCTCAATAAGTGATCAACAATCACATGTCCACAAAACAAGTGATAATATATCACAATTTATCCGGGAGTCAAGTTCGTCTCTTTGCTGTACGAAAGTACTGACCTGTTCACGGACTTGCTCCTGTGCCCTCATGCATCTGAAAATCAAGTTCCTCATCAATAAGTGATTCTATCACATAGGGCTTGTTTTCATCAAAATAAGTGAGTTTCTCACATTTTCATATACGACAAAACAGATGATAAATGGCATACTCACCCGTAAGATGAAATCCTCGTGCATACCTTGATACGGGACTGTGTCGTGATGTGGATGAACACCGGTCGGTAAGTATAAATCATACACTAATCGTATCCCCTTGCCATGATTACATCTGATAAGTTGAGCTTATGTGGATAACAATACCGATAATCGTTATAGGATGTTTATCTATATGTTAACAAAAAGAACAACAAGAGCGTTTTGGCATGACCTTACACTGATATGATTTTCTTACCCTCGAAACTCGCAAAAAGAATGTTTGTATATATTTACTTTTCTTAGTTTCTGCAACTCTGTATATATTTATTTAATGCTTTCAGTCTTTAAGATTGAAATATTCAAAATGCCAAAAAGATTTTAGGTGTGTTTTAATATAAACTTTATAAAAGCCAAAAAGATTTTATTTCTGCTTTAGTTTTGATTAACCGATGTTGGAACTCAAGTCTTCGTTGCCTGAAACCTGAACGAAAACCAAAACGACTGAATCTTCATAAACGGTCAGAGTTTGCAAGTTTTGAAAGTTAATAATCAAAATTGAAAAATCTGTTAACTTTTCAAACTAACTGTCGGACGGTAGTTGAAAACATGATCACATGTGTGTCATTTGTTTAAAGTTAACTATATTCCAAGCGTTTGTTCTCATTATGTGTTTAGCTTTCTTGCATGTGCAGATGCTAAAGGCGAGGAGAACATGTTCGATGACAAGCTTCAGAATGAAGACACGACGTGAAGGCATTCAAATGATAAAGATGATCGAGTTGCCGCTGATCAATCACTAACACCACAAGGATCTAAACCATTGAAGATCAAAAGGTTCACGAGCATAATAAAAAGGGGGAGTTTGTTAACACACTACCTAAATGAAAAGGGAGTTTATTGATACACTTTCTATTTACGACGCGTGAAGACTTTGAAGATCCTACGACAAGAATGAATGAACCATCAAGAGATGGAGAACGAGATTACGAACCTCGCGAGCAGCATCCAAGGGGGAGTTTGTTGATACATATTATGTGGATACGACTCGACTCGGTTCGACTCGACTACGAAGTGAAGGCCATAGTCAAGACATCCTCCTGGCTTGTCTTGGTATGCGATTGACTTCGTAACGTTCGATGTAAATGCAACTGCGTGTGTGCAGTTTGCATATTAGATTATAGTTTGTGTTGATTATGTTTGTCTGTTTGTTTGTTTGGCCAAGCCCAACATGTCATGACCATGTAGAGGCCCAACATGTTCAATCCATGGCCCAAAGCCCAAGCATAAGCCTTGGCCCAATCACATATGACGAAATCAGACATATGTGATTTCGTCAAAGTTCTTTGTGGTGAAAACACTTTTAGATGAAAACCAAATGGGACGAAATCAGATTTCGTCCAGATCCTTGATTTCGTCCATGTGTTTTTGTGGGCCTCATGATTTCGTTAGTCATGTTGGTATAAATACACAGACACAGAACATAACACAGTTAGGCAAATCTGAATAGATTTGAGAGCGAACACTGTAAACACACACACACAACCGAGAGTTTATAGGTTTATCTTGTAAACATTGCTTTGTAACGGTTTCATACGAGTTAATACAATGGAGTGTTATCGTTGAATCTTTGTGTTTGTGTTCGTAACTTGGTTTAACTTACCCGTTTGGATTCCGCACTTTCGGGTTTGTCGGAAAACATGGAATAGAGGTTACTCGATCCTCCGGGTGGACCTACAAATTTTATCTTACTTTGAATGTCAGATAGAATCATTCTATTATTTCTAATAATATATTATCTTCAAATTTAAGTATAAATTAAAGATATTTTTTTAAATAATAACACAAAACAATAATCTTAAACTTAAAAAAAAACAATAATACGCTGATATAAAAAATTTAAAGTACAAACAAAATCTACAAAATAACTTATTAGACATTTAATCAAACTTATAAAAAAACACTAATTAGGAAGAGAAGCTAATAATATAATTATGTTTTTGATTTTTCAAATTGGGATTATAATCAATTCGAATTAAACTTAACCAAGTTTGTGATTTGATTCGAATTAAACCGAACCAAATTTATAATTTTTTAAACGAATTCAATAGCATATTATTTACTATACAAAATTACATTTATTTAACACGTGTAATACATGTTGCTTTTAAAGATGTAACTTTTTTATTATTTAGTATATATTCGCCCTGCTTGCGGTATACAAGGTTACAAAATTACATTTATTTAACCTGTGTAATACACAGTGTTTTTAAAGATATATTTTTTTATTATTTAGTATATGTAATTAGATTTATTCAACCCGTACAATATATGGATTTTTATTATTTGGTATATAAAATTACATTTATTCAGTACAATACATGGGGTTCTTAGAGATATATTTTTTTTATTATTTAATATATAAAATTACATTTGTTCAACTCATGTAATAAACGAGATTTTTAAAGAATAATTGTTTTAATTTAGTATATAAAATTATATTTATTCAACCCGTGTAATACACGGGGTTCTAACCTAGTATATATATAGAGTAAAGAGAAGTATTTTTTTTAAGTAATAATATCTATAATACTTATTTGAGTTTCACAAAAACAATGAAATTAGATATATATCATTTCATTTTTACTTTTAAAAATCATTTTCACTTTCTATTATTTTAAATCTTAGAGTAAATTACGATTTTGGCCCACGTGGTTGTATCATTTTTACTTTTTTAGCCCAAAAAATCTTTTAACATCTGATCCCCCAATGTCTTTTTTTCTAACCCTTTTACCCCTAATACTAACCTTATCCATTTACTTTTAGGGGCCAAAAAGTTAGAAAAAAAGATGTTGGGACACAGATATTAAAAGATTTTTTTTGGGTTAAAAGGGTTAAAGTAATATATACACATGAGCTAAAATCATAATTTACTCTAAATCTTATTATCAATCCAATATCAAGTTGTCAACCATTGATCTTAGATTCTTAATATAACCTTTATTGGTACTAATATAATATTATCCTAATAATAACCCTAAACACAACACACCCTCTTTCTCTCTATATGTTTAGGGTATCCGGGGCACTCTCGGGGAGGGTGTTCGGTGACCACAATCCCCGATCGAGAACACCGCCGCCATCACCCCGGGGACCCAATTCGGGGAGTGGTTTCAGTGGTTGTTCACCGCGATGAAGTGGCACGATTTTTGAGGAACAGTCACTTTGAAACGGTCGAATTTAAAAAAAAAAATTCACTTTTTAAACAAATATAAATAACCACACCCACCACTAATTTTTATACTCTCAAACCACACCCACTTCACTCATTTTTTATACTCTCAAACCACACCCACTTCACTCATTTTTTATACTCTTAAACCACACCCACTTCAAACCGAGCAATGGAGAACCAACCCCGCGAAGCCAAGAAAAAAACTAAGGGACGGGGCAAGCAACCGTCTCATTGTGGTTCGAGCGGTGCAAGTGCACAATCACAACCCCCTTTCGGATATACTTCACAACCCCCGTTTTTTTTTCCAACAACCTTCACACCCCTCCTTTTACAACACTCAAGCAACCAACCTTCAACCCAATTTCGGCTATTTTCAAAATTTGTTATCAATGGATCCACCTCAATCCCCCGCCTTCGACCCATATGGTTTTCGTTCCCCACAAGTTCCATCTACACGAGGAAATGTTGAACGTCCTCTACCTATTTACGACGACGAGGACGAGGAGGTAGTGCCCGAAACTCAAAATTTAGGCGACGAGGACGATGAATAAAATGTGGATGAAGACGCCGGCAACGAAGAAGATGACGCTCGGGAAAAAAAGGGAAAAATGGCGAGCGAAAAATGGACAAAGGTCCAAGAAGAGGCGTTGGCGAAGGCGTGGGTACATTGCTCTACCAACAAAAAGAAGGGCAATCAACAAAACCGCGATAGTTTTTTGCGTAAGATTTTAAATCATTTTAACACCACCGTCGGTGGAAGTAACCGGACCGTGCATCAAGTACGGTCTAAATGGGGCCCGATGTCGTCGAAAATAAACTATTTCAACGGCCTATACCAACAAGCGGTAAAAATTATATTTTTTAACATTGTATATTTTTTAATTTTCTTTACAAAGTTCATATTTTTTTAACATTGTATATTTTTTTTTATAATATGTAGGATCGCACACGAGGAAGCGGATGTAAGGATCTCGACGTGATGAAAGTCGCTTTAAAAGAATTTAAAGAGAGATTTCCGAACGGTTTTCAACATGTCGAGGCGTGGGAGGTCGTTCGAAAACACGACAAATGGGCCCAAGTCCCATTGTTGGGTGAAGAAGGGGAAGGTTCGGGACAAAAAAGAAAGCCCGTTGAGGTGGACCCTTCCATACACGGTTTGTACGAAGACCCCTCGCCACAAAGAACACAACGGCGAGACAAGCGTCAAGCGACATCGTTCGAGGGAAGCTCGGCCGAGTTGGCGGAACAATTCAAATAGTACACCGCCATGAAAGAAAAGAAGCACGCGATTGAATTGGAGGCGATTGAATTGAGGAAGAAAAGAGAGTCGCAGGCTCTCGAGCTCATATCGGAACAACGCGAGACGATGAAAAACTACAATTACGATCGAGATATGAAAACATTCCTCAAGCCGCACGACGATGCTCCGCCAAATATGTTGCCGTTCATCCTCGCCCGAAAGCGCGACATCGCTAACAAGTACGGGTGGCCGTGCGATTTCTAAAATTTTTATTTTCTAGTTTGAATGTAATTTTTATTTTCTAGTTTGAATTTAATTTTTATTTTTATTTTCTACTTTGAAATGTCATTTGTTAAATTTTATTTAATTTTTATTAATATTTTTTTATAAACATGCATAATTACAACAAATAAAAAAACAAAAAAAAAAACCAACTCCTCTAAGAGGGGAGTGCCACCATCAATTTAGGGTGTTAGGAGAGTTTAAGAGGGGAGTTGACGTGGCACACAAGGATTGGTTATGCGTAAGAGAGGGGACACCTGCCCCTCTCACCCTTAGGGTACTCGGGGCGCATACCGAAAGGGGAACGGGGAGTTGACGTGGAGGGGGTTGCCGATCGGGAAGGGGGCTGCCAACAAAGCGGGGAGGGAAATCGGTGGGGATTCACCGCAAGGAAGGAGAGAGAAGATGGTGGGCCAGCCTTTTTTCAACCAATCAAATTGTTTTTTTTTTTCTTTTTGAATAAAAAAAACAATTCACCTAATAGGGGAGTGCCGCCATCAAAATGGGGTGTTAGGGGAGTTTAAGAGGGGAGTTGACGTAGCACTAGCTGGTTGGTGGTGCGTAAGAGAGGGGACTCCCCTCTTAGGAGAGTGCCCCTCTCACCCTTATAAACGCAGCTGCCTATCTGCAAACGTCAGCCCTTATCAATACCCCTCACCAGTCTACTCTCAATTTCTCAACAAAATCGTGGGTTTACTATTTATTGATGCTTACAGCCTGTCATCCACCACAACTCACACCCACTCCTGGCCCACCTTCTATAATTACACCCCTAAATCCTCATTAAATTAACCCTTTTTTCTTACTTTCTTTCTATATATACCCACCCACCCATCCCCTCAACACCACTTTCATCATCCCTCACTCTCTCTCTCTCTCTCTCTAAAAATGGGAATTTGCAGTTCATGTGATGCAACAGCAGTCGCCACAGCTAAACTGATCTTACAAGACGGCAGTCTTCAGGAATTCTCGTACCCAGTTAAGGTGTCATATGTTCTACAAAAACATCCTTCAACGTTCATTGTAAACTCTGATGAGATGGAGTTTGACGATGTCGTTTCCGCTGTCCGAGAAGAAGACGTTCTTCAACCGGGTCAGCTCTACTTCGCTCTGCCGTTGGCTCGGCTCAGGCAGCGGCTTCAGCCGCAAGAGATGGCTGCATTGGCTGTCAAAGCTAGCTCTGCATTGAGTAAAAGTAGTGGTGGGAAACATGTTTGTTTTGCAACGCCCTCATTGTCCAATACGAAGAGTTCGGGTCGGGTTACGGATGTCGGATCGAGAAGTGGAAGGCGGCGTAGCTTCACCGGAATGCTGAGTGTTATACCTGAGTAGAGAGAGAGAGAGAGAGAGAGTGATATGTTTGTAAATATCTTAAGGAATTTAGTAGGTTTTATGTTAGATTTTTGGGACCCTAAAGTATGAAACCTTGATTAGTAAAATTTCATGTTCCATGCTTGTAATATTTCAATGTTAGCCGAGTTTATTATCTATTTTACGAACAACAACGCATACATCCTTAATTTGCTCGTTTTGTGAGACTCGAACATGCTACACTTTGATGAGAATAAACACCGGTGCTACTGATCTATTATAGTTTTTATGACTAACGTTTTATCATTGACTCATTATTTTGTAAATCGGTTACACATTTATACTTTATTAAAAAATCGACTTGAACATTCCGCACCCCTTTGGTGGGATAAACACCGATACTACTGATCTATTATAGTTTCTAGCGTGTTATCATAAACTCATTATATGCAATTCGGTTACACATTTATATTTAATTAAAAAAGTGTTACGACTGGTTAATATATAAAAAAAACATCTATATTTAATTATAGAATTGGTTATAAATCCTTGTATCTATTGATGACTATTTTTAACGCAGCTCAGTGGCTAGAGTGGGGGAAGTTTGCTCTCCATAAGGCGGCGGTTCGAATCCCGGGCCTACCCTGCTCTACCCATTTGAGTTAGCTCCTGCCCTCTCGCCTCTAAACGTTAGTCTCTGACGCGGGAGGTCGCTGCAAAACAGTCGAGGGGGACGCCCCCCACATCACCGGGACAGTGGTGGCGGGCCGGCTAACGTGACCGGTCTTCACGTTTTGTATCTATTGATGACTATTTTTAACTATATAAAATTATTCATAAGACTTGATTTGGTCTTCAGTAAAAGTCGATGATTATCTGTCAGAATATAGAAAAAAACATGACGTTAATAAACACACTCACCTATGAAGAGTCGTGGCTTGCAAGGATCTTGGTTCATTTTCTATATAAGAAGAATAATTACCAAGACCAAAGACCAGGACCAAGTGATCATTAATGTCGTTTTCGCTTTATTTTAGTACAATGTGGTAATTGTGGTTCTAAATTAAGGGTCAAAAAACTATGATGGTTTTTGGTTTTATTACAATAAAAAAGAGCACAAGGAATCTATGTATGTAGTCAACATTGTAGTGTTAAAATAAATAATCTTTGACAAAAAAAAAAGGAATGTGACGGGAAGGAAGATGGCATGGAAAAGGAAGGTGGGAGGAAATGGCGAAAATTGATGTAAATAAAACATTACGGTGTACTTTATATTTTCGCTAAAAAATAATTAATTTATATAGTTTCACAAGTCAATGTGCATTCGTTTCAAATCAAAATCAAAGTATTCAAAGTATACTTTTAAGCGAAAGTGAAACCGGAAGCAATAATCGTCCACCGAAGCTAATGCACATGAATGAATATCCTGGATGGGAAGACAGATTCCATACGTATATTCTTGGGTAAAACACGGAATTGTGGTTATGTTTTACTACAGATTTCGATCAAGCACTTGTTGTCGCCGCTTCAACTGCCGCGACATTTGTAGATCTTACGACAGACGAGAAGAAGAAATATGATTTGGAAAAGAAAGCATTTTCTATTCTAACTCAAGCGTTGAGCAAGGATATATATCATCAGTTTGTCACCTTCAAGAAGACAAAGCGGTTATAGGATGCATTAAAGACGAGAGGTCAAAGAAATGAAGTGTCACTCAAATTGCGACATGATCTACTCAAGAAGGAGTTTGATGGCTTCACATGTATGGAAAGGGAATCTTTGGGAGACTTGACAAGTAGATTTTATCACTTGTTGGCTGAACTGAATAATTATGGGGTAGTAGCAACTCCAGAAGAGGTTGTCATGAAGTTTGCTGACTCATTGCCAGCTCAGTGGAATGGTTTCTTGAAAATTCTAAAGTATAACGGCACCTTGGGTACGACCAACATCAATGATTTCGTTCAGCTTCTAGAGAACAAAGATCAAGAAGAAATCAGGAAGGCGAAACGGATTCCAGTGCAACAAAATCCTGATATGTATTATGGTAACTGTGGAGGTTCTAGCACTGTTGCAAGACCTGCTACACATGCTCCGCTACAAACGGCTTTTGTCTCAAGTACTGACATGTATGGAAATCCACAACCAGAAGTCTCAAAGCAAAGCTATCAATATACCGGAGCAAGAGATATGTACGGAAATCCACTACCAGTTCCACAACAAGCTTGTTATGGAAACACTGCATCTGCTCGTCAGTCATCTAATCCAAATACGGTTCGGCTCGACACTTCAGGTTTCTCGAAAGTAAGTGTTGAAGTTGCTAAAGAACATATGGAGCTGCTGAACACTTTGGTGAGCGCATACTGTGGGTTGGTAGCAGGGCAGATTGGGAACATCAATCTGACGCAGGAAGATTATCAGCATATTGATAAGGAGGAAATGGATATGATGGACATCAAATGGGCTTTTGCTAGTGCGGTTAGGCGAGCTAAAGACTTCATGGAAAGGACTAGTAGAACCAGCTTGGAAAGCAAGAAAGACACCAAGTATGGGTTCGATAAGCAATCAGTCAAGTGCTTTAATTGTGGTGAAAGAGGTCAGTTCAAGAGAGAATGTACAAAGCCAGCTCAGCAAGGGAACCGGAATCCGTTCAGGAATCAAGGCAACCGGTAGAATCAGAATCAAAACAGGAATAACGAGCGTACGTTGATGCCTGTGAACAATCCTCGTCAAGCAGGAGCATCAAACAACAACCAGGCTCTTGTGGTACAAGTTGATAAAGGGTGTGACTGGTTGATTCAGTTGGGAAGTGGTGATCAGGATGGAACAACTTGTTTTTGTTGATACATTTTATGTGGACGCGACTTTGTTCGGTTCAACTCGGTTCGGTTCGAGTCGGTTCGGTTCGAGTCGGTTAGGTTCGGCTCAAGCCCAAGCTCGCGACATTCCTCCGTCGTGCGCCCCAAAGATCGACACGCGAAGCATGAAGAACCGCAAGCTGACATCACCATGATGTCATGCCTTTTAACAAAATGCAGACATGAATTTAGTAAATCGAAGACCTGCCATGCACATGGGTTTGTAGTCTTCCATGCATATTGGGCCCTCATACAACACGTTTTATCTATTTGTTTGGGCCTGGTACTTTATGGATTATAATTTCATGTTGGACGAAAACCTTCCATGACGAAGACTCCCTGATATTGACGAAGACATTGTGCTTGATGATATTTTTCGCCAGTTGAGGACTTTGACGAAGAACATAATTCTTCGTGGCCATCACTTAGAACTTTATAAAACAGAAGCTTTGTACTTCATTGTTAACAGTTTGTTTTTGAGATTTTGAGTAGGTATTCATTTTCATATATCCAAAATGAGTTCAGACTGGTTGGGTATTCCATCTAATACGGAGAGCAAGTATAGAAGCACGGGTGTATCGCCATCATGGGCTGAATCTCCCGCACCCGCATCTTTGTCTATTCCATCACAAACGAATCAAATTTTGACAAGTCAATGGGCGTTCGTTTCAAATCAAACTCAAAGTATTCAAAGCATACATTAAACGAAAGTGAAACCGGAAGCATTAACCGTCCACCGAAGCTAATGCACATGAATGAATATCCTGGATGGGAAGAAAGATTCCATAAGTATATCCTTGGGCAAAACACGGAATTGTGGTTATGTTTTACTACAAATTTCGATCAAGCACTTGATGTTGCTGCTTCAACTGCCGCGACATTTGCAGATCTTACAGCAGACGAGAAAAAGGCATATGATTTAGAAAAGAAAGCATGTTCTATTCTAACTCAAGCATTGAGCAAGGATATATATCATCAGTTTGTCAGCTTCAAGACGTCAAAGCGGTTATGGGATGCATTGAAGACGAGAGGTCTCAGGAAATGAAGCGTCACACAAATTGCGACATGAACTACTCAAGAAGGAGTTTGGTGTCTTCACATGTATGGAAAGGGAATCTTTGGGATATTTGACAAGTCAATTTTATCATTTTTTGACTGAATTGAATAGTTATGGAGTAGTAGTGACTCCAGAAGAAGTAGTCATCAAGTTTGTCGACGCATTACCAGCTCAATGGAATGGTTTCTTGGAAATCTTGAAATACAATGGCACTTTGGCTGCGACAAAAATCAATGATTTCGTTCAGCTCTTGGAGAACAAAGATTAAGAAGAAATTCGGAAGGCCAAAAGGATTCCAGTGCAATAGAATCCTGATATGTATTATGGAAACTTTGGATGTTCTAGCACTACTGCAAGACCTGCTCCACATGCTCAGCTTCAAACGGCCTTTGTATCAAGAAATATGTACGAAAATCCACTACCAGTTTCCTCAACTCAAACGGCTTTTGTCTCAAGCACTGACATGTACGGAAATCCACAACCAGAAGTCTCAAAGCAAAGCTATCAATCTACCGGAGCAAGAGATATGTACGGAAATCCATTACCAGTTCAACAGCAAGCTTGTTATGGAAGCACTTCATCTGCTGGTCAGCCATCTAATCCAAATACAGTTCGGCTTGACACTTCAAATTTCTCGAAAGTAAGTGTTGAAGTAGCTAAGGATCATATGGAGCTATTAAACACATTGGTGAGCGCGTATTGTGGATTAATAGTAGGTCAGATTGGAAACATCAATTTGACACAAGAAGATTATCGGCAGATTGATATGGAGGAAATGGATATGATGGACATCAAGTGGGCTTTCGCTAGTTCTGTTAGGCGAGCTAAAGACTTCATGGAAATGACTGCTAGAACCAGCTTGGAAAGCAACAAAGACACCAAGTATGGGTTCGATAAACAATCAGTTAAGTGCTTCAATTATGGTGAAAGAGGTCACTTCAAGAGAGAATGTACAAAGCCAGCTCAGCATGGGAACCAAAATCCGTTCAGGAATCAAGGCAATCAAGGCAACCAGCAGAATCAGAATCAAAACAGGAATAACGAGCGTACGTTGATGCCTATGAACAATCCAAATCAAGCAGGAACATCAAATGCCAACCAGGCTCTTGTGGTACAAGTCGATGAAGGTTGTGACTGGTCAATTCAGTTGGGAAGTGACATTCAGGATGGAACAACTTATTTTGCTGAGGTTGTCAAGGATCTGAAACACACCAGTGGTGGAGAATCTTCCGCCGGTGGTGGAGAATCATCTGAAGATGAAGACAGTTCTGGTTACAGTAGAAGCTCAGATGAAGAATCCTCAACTTCAGGCGATGATCATTTGGATGAAACGTCAAGTGTGTCAGTCGATGCAGATGTTGATGAATTATTGGGAGAAGCTGGAGCAGGGAATCATAGAAGATCAATCTTGGTGGATGAAGCTGCTTATTCTTCTTCTTCTTCTTCTAATCATTCAGCCTTTATGGCTAATGTGGGCGGTTCATCAAACCAGGTATGTGTCGATGATCCAACTTCTGATAAATGTGATAAATGTGTTAACTTAGGTGATAAATTGTCAGACTTGCAAAACAAATATGATGATATGCAAAGCAAGTATAACGTGACATATATCCACAATCAAAAGTTGATAGTGGATCTTTCGAAATTCAAAGAGGCTAACATGTTTTATGAAAACCATGAAAAGGAGTTTAAAACGGTGATTGAGAATTTAAGAGAAGATAAAACTGAGCTAACTAAAATGGTTTCAAGAAAACAAATTGACATAAACTGTTATATCAATCGTCTCGAGGTCATGCAAAAAGAGTTAGCCTGTGTAAAGTGTGAAAGTGAGGCGATCAGTCTTAAGCTAGATAGTTATTCAAACTCTAGGTATGTGCTGGATCACATCATTGACATACATAAGAGAAAAAGGATGTCACGTGCATGGGATATAAGAAATGTCCACCACCTTTTAGACAAAATTATGACGCAATGCCTGATGAGAAGAATAGAACTTATTTGAGCAATCTGTTCCTTTAGACATTGAGGAATTTGCAACCGGACTTGGATACAAAACGGAAGTATCATCAGATTCGGATGTTTCAACAGTTACAAGTGTGTCAACTTCTGAACAGAATCAGGATCCTCCAGTCATTGTTGAGGATGCTGATTCTTCAGATGATGAATCCTATGATACTGACTCAGCACAGTCTGATGCGGTAATCAAAGAAGAGGACATACCTCTCGAGAATCATATTTTATGTGATCCTCCCGCAAAACCTGCTAAGACTGTTCTGGTTGAGTCCAATTCCTCGCAAGAATCTGAGAGTGTGAATTTGCTGTACACTCTTGTTGTTGATGATAAAATCTATTCTGACAAAGATTTTCTGATTAAAAATGTAAATCAATCTTTAATCAGTAAAGTTTTTGAAGATTCGACAAGTAGGTTTTTGGGAAAGTCGGGTTCACACGTTGTGGTAACACAGTGCCCTTCGATTCCAAAAGCTGAAGTTCGAAAACAATTTGGAAATCAACGATTGCCAACAGTGAAAAAGCAGCAAAATTGTACCAAACCAAAAGGTTAATCAAGGACTCAAGGTCGAAAGGAACCAAACCAAAAGAAGAACAAGAATGTGAACTTTGTGAAGTCGAAGGGAACAGATAAAATGGAAACATTTGCCAATAAATCTCACTTAGATCATGTGAATCAAGTTAAAATGTTGAAAAGAAATGAACAAAACAGTTCAAAACCAAGTACCTCGGGATTACAAAGTTCATCAACAAAACAGTCACATGATACTTCGGGGTTTGTTGAACAAAGATCATGTTTTGAGTGTAGTGAAATTGGACACATTATTCGAAATTGTCCGTATCTTCATAAGTTAAAGGCTAAAGTTGATGTTCTCCGTGAACAAAATTACCGAAAGCGACCTGTTTCTACAAAACAGGATCCCCGTCTTGTAAAAGAAAGGGAAAAGAAACAGAAACGCCAACAAGTCAAGGTAATTGAAAAGGCAATTAAAACCGACGTGGTTCACAAACAACCTGTTTCCATTAAACCAGAAATTTCTAAAACTCCTAATGATCACTAAGTTAAGATTTCGAAAATTCAAACTGGTAAAACACAACAGACTTGGAAACCAAAAACGGTTACTAATTTAGGGGGAGCATCACAATTTCCAAACCATTGAAAAATTGAAGTAACTTTTATCGATGAAAATGGAAGACCCAAGACCACAATAGCTTGGGTCCCCATCTCCAACTAATCATGTGAGTTCATGTGTAGGATGTTCCAGGAGGAACTTTCAACAGTCATTGGATTGTTGATAGTGGGGCATCCAGGCACATGACATGCGACATGACGTTAAATCTATTAGAGGAGGTTATGTTGCTTTTGCTGGAGATAAAGGCGGATATATTACTGGTGAAGGAATGGTATCCAACGGGGTTGTAAGTTTTGACAAGATCAACTTTGTGCAACAACTTGATCATAATCTTCTCAGCGTTTCACAAATTTGTGATAAGAAGTTTTCAGTACACTTTGATGCAAATGGATGTTATGTGCTGAAACCCGGTTTCAAGATTCCTAAAGACTGGATTCTCTTATCTGCTCCAAGGATTAATGATGTGTATGTCCTTGATATGAGCCAAGCAATTACAACGTCTGCACAAGCAACCTGTTTCGTTTCCAAAGCCATAGAAAAGGATTCAATCTCTTGGCACAGACGGATGGGACACATTCATTTAAGAAAATTGAATCATTTGGTGTCAAATGAATTAGTGACGGATGTTCCTCTTAAAAAATTTCAGCTTCAAGACGTCTGTGTTTCATGCCAGAAAGGAAAGCAAAGAAAGAAGTCGCACCCTACAAAGAAGAACAACACCGTGGCAGTTTCGCTTGAACGTTTACACATGGATTTGTTCGGTCCTGTCAAGCATAAAAGCATCAGGAATGATCAGTACTGCCTCGTGGTGACTGATGATTATTCAAGATTTTCTTTGGTGGCGTTTATGGCACACAAGAGTGAAACTTTCGAAATTATCAAAAACTTGATCACAACAATTGAGAATTTGTATACCTTGAAAGTTAGACGGATACGCAACGATAATGGAACCGAGTTTAAGAATTATGCCATGGAGGAGTTCTGTAGATCTAAAGGTATTCTTCATGAATTCAGTGCAAGTTACACTCCTCAACAGAATGGCATCACTGAGCGTAAGAACCGTAGATTGATCGAAACTGCTAGGACTATGTTGGTAGAGTCCCAGTTGCCCATTCCATTCCGGAGTGAAGTTGTGGCCTCTGCTTGTTATACAATGAATCGAGTCCTTACAGTAAAAAGACACAACAAGACCTGCTTTAAGCTTCTTCACAAACGGAAACCAGATTTACAATATCTTGAACCGTTTGGAGCTCCTTGCACAATGATCGATCCGAATGGAAAGTTTGGGGCAAAAGCAATTGAAGGATTCTTTCTTGGGTATGCCACCCCAAACTTAAGAGTCTGGAATCTAGAGACAAAAAGGGTCGAGGAATGGTCTGAAGTCAGAGTACAAAGACACACATTGCAAGTCAAATGTCCTGGTCAGCCTTGGATGTTTGAGTACGATGACTTTTTAAATTCGATTAATATTCAAGAAGTCGAAGAAAGTGTTGCGGCAAAGATGTTTTTCGAGAGTGACAACGCAACAGATTCACCGTTGGTTCGTCCAATTATTGTCAACAATCCAGAACCAACTTCAGTGAACAATAATGCTCTCAACAATGAGGATTTTCACGATGCTACTGAACTGAACGAATCTTCAGAGGATGATGAATTTCTCGATGCAGACAAAGAAGTTGTTCATGGTACTTCAGAGGCTACACCTCCAGTGGACGCCCCTAAAACAGTTGAAGCTACTACATCATCCTCTTCGCCAGTTCAGGGTATTGATTTTGTTGTTGAACTCAACTTCAACAATCTGGGTATAAATGTTCCAGTTCCAGATAATCCAGAAACAAGAATTCACAATACCCATCCTCAACAAAACATCATCGGTAATGTACAAAGTGGCGTACAAACGAGAAACCAGTTGCGAAACAACAACAATGCAGGCTTGTATGCAGCAATTAGAGAATCGGGTTTGCAGAATGATTGGTCATTCGCGTGTTACGTATCACATGAAGAACCAAAATCTTGGAAAGAAGCTTTAAAAGATAATTCTTGGGTTGAAGTTATGCAGGAAGAACTGCAACAATTCCAGAAGCTAGGTGTCTGGAAACTCGTTGATAAACCTGAAGATTACAAGAAGATTGGTACCCGTTGGGTTTTTAAATGCAAAAAGGATGACCATGGAGTAGTTATTCGAAACAAAGCAAGATTAGTCGTTCAAGGTTTTCGCCAGATTGAAGGGATCGACTACAATGAAGTCTGTGCACCGGTTGCACATCCGGAAGCTATTCAGATCTTTCTAGCCTATGCGTTCTTCAAGGGATTCAAGGTTTACCAGATGAACGTGAAAAGTGCATTCTTACATGGTGTGGTTGAAGAAGAGGTGTATGTCGAACAACCTCCAGGTTTTGAAGATCCTATTCACCCTATTCGGGTTTGGTTGCTGAACAAAGCTCTCTATGGTCTACATCAAGCACCACGAGCTTGGTATGCAACCTTATCTAGTTATCTGCTGGAGAATGGATTTCACCGAGGTCTTATCGATTGCACTATTTTCATCAAAGAACAAGATGGAGATCTTCTATTTGTACAGGTATACATTGATGATATTATATTTGGTTCTACTAACGATGTTTTGTGTAGGAACTTTGAGCGTGTTATGTAGGATAAATTTGAAATGAGCGCTATGTGGGAGATGACTGTCTTTTTGGGCTTACAAGTGCATCAAACGAAGTCTGGGATATTCATCCATCAGACTAAGTATATCAATGACATCCTGAACCGATTTCAGATGTCTGACACATCGCCCATTGGTACCCCACTGCAGCAAAATCATGGAATTCATCCTGACTTGAAGGGTGAAGTTGTTAACTCTTCATACTACCGCGCAATGATCGATCTCTTATGTACCTCACATCATCAAGACTAGACATAATGTACCCAACCTGCCTGTTTGCCAGATATCAAGTCAACCCGAAGGCCTCACATCTTGCAGCTGTGAAGAGGATTTTTCGCAATTTGAAGGGATGCCCGGACACCGGTCTCTGGTACCCTAGGGATGATAGC
This sequence comes from Helianthus tuberosus, assembly GCA_030545235.1. Classification (NCBI taxonomy): domain Eukaryota; kingdom Viridiplantae; phylum Streptophyta; class Magnoliopsida; order Asterales; family Asteraceae; genus Helianthus; species Helianthus tuberosus. The sequence goes on along the minus strand of JARYGA010005217.1, from coordinate 979 downwards.
TTTGACTTGATCGCTTTCAGTGATTCTGATTTTGGCGGATGCAAAATCGAAGGCAAATCCACAACGGTTGGATGTCAGCTTTGGGAGATCGCCTAGTCACATGGCAGTGCAAGAAGCAGACTTGTGTCGCTACATCAACTTGCGAAGCTGAATACATTGATGCCTCAAGTTGTTGCTCCCAAGTCTTGTGGATCCAACAACAAATGCGCGACTACGGTTTTGAATTCCTAACTACTCCTATTTTCGTTGATAATTCTGCTGCCTTACAGATCACTAGAAATCCTGTGCAGCACTCAAAGACCAAATACATTGAAATTAAGTATCACTTCATACGTGATTGCTTTGATAAAAGGCTTATCGATGTTGTTAAGGTCCACACAGATGACCAACGTGCCGACCTTTTTACCAAAGCATTTGACAAATCACGATTTGACTTTTTATTATTGGTAAACTGCATTAAGGTCAAGCAAGAGTAAAACCGACATCGAAAAATCGTTTTTGTAAATATCTTTGTGTTTTTAATTTATCATATTTTTTACATTTTAGGGGGAGTAAATCCAAATTTGAAAATTTCAAAAACATCGAAAAAATTCAAAAACACAAAAAACAATAGAAAAACAAAAATGAGTTTCCTGGCGAGCAAAAGAGAAAATGATAGTACATCAGTGGTCTGTCCAAACCTATTTAAACCTTAAATGAAAAACGATAAGCAGCTCTATATAAGATGTATCGGTAGGCTCACAATCATTTTAAAGTATGCAGGGTGATATAAACTTAAATCGACTGAAGACTGTGTGGGAACCACTCATTGGCATATGGTCTTAGTACCGAAATTTCGTTTGATAGATTCCCGAGGTTCTGAGATACGTGGTATTTATGCTGTTTATCATCTGGGTATCATGGTTGTTTCTTTTACCGAAATATAACGGAGACGAAGTCTAGATCTTCCATGATACCATACATACGTGTACATACTGCA